>JAECUM010011404.1:15000-95468 GCA_016617855.1 Megalonaias nervosa | reverse complement strand
TTACTTAAATAACATTATTTTCTCTTATCTGTGTAATGGATATGAACATATATTAAATGCATAATAAATGTATGTCCAGTTGTAATGTTATCAGTTGTAAAAAAAATTTGTCCAGTGTAAATCTGTATCGTCTGATTGAATTTGAAAATATAACTTTCAAACGATATTGGCTAATCTGGCAAATACAGATTAATTTGACAGAACTGATTAACATACCTGGATCATTAAATTCCAGATGAAATGAAAATAATCATTTCACCTAAATACAATCTATAAATGGCTTCCGATTGCTAACATAATGTGGGGATAGGTGGTGGGTTGTAATTGTAGAAATTGCTACATGCCTTGAATGTATGATAGAGATTAGGGGTGATGGGATGATCTCTGTACCTCACTAGTTGATGGTGCTACAATAAAGTACCAGAGATCTCCTGATATGCAGGTATGGCCACCATGGCAGTCCTCTTTAAATTTTGTTATTGCTATCCATTCTAAATGCAAAGTCATGCTGAAATGAGGTTTTCACAAGAAGACATCTTGAATATCTTGTTAGTTCTGAATAGATAGTAATATTGAAATAGAGATTTTACCAAAAAGATTTATCAAGGTAAAAGAAAATTGTGTCAATGTCACATCTATTATCGACAGCATGGTGGCCATCTTCAAAATATTAATGATGCACCTGAATGCATTGGCACATCATTATCGGGTTTCTGCAGAAAGACTTCTTGTGATGTTTGGTTGGTCCTAAGTGAATATGTTGTTGATCTGACAGACAGTATGATGCACCACTGTTGACATCTTGAAAATGTTTTCACTGCTTCTGAATGAACATATTGACTTTGGATTTCACCAAAAGACTTATTAAGATATCTGATTGGTTCTGAATAAAAATGTTGGTTGTCTTACATTCATTATAGCTGCCATGGTGGCCATCTTGAACTTCTTATTATAGCTGAAGAATATCAGAGATGGTTTCAACTAGCAGCAGTTAAAACATAAAAACAGTTTTATTTTGGATTCCTGGAAAGTCTTTTTCAAGAATCCTTACTTTTCAGTGAGATTAATTAATTAATATTGCTGGATTTGATTTTGTTCTAATTATGCAAAAATATTTCTTTTTGCTTTTGTTCAGTTTTCATTCTTACCTGAACTTGAAATAAAAATAATCTTCTCTTTACTGCCTTGAAGTGGCTTGTTACTTTTGTACATACCTGTTTCAAGTCAGATTGTATTGAGTTATGATATCCATCCAGCTGACTGTTCCCAATTTTTTTTGTACCAGTAACTCGAATCCTCCACCATATACAGTTACAGTCAGTTACCATCATTTGCAGATTGCTTGCACTTGAGGTACAGTAGAAGCCTCTCAATTTGGGGTCAGATGGCTAACTAAAGGTCACATACACTTGGACTGAACGAAAGAATTTTGTTGCCACAATAACATTACTTCTTTATCGCCAAAGTTTGTGACTGGTTTGCAAATGGCATAAGAAACAGTCCTATTGACTTCAGGATCAAAAGTCAAAGTCAAGTTGAATGGAGGAAGAACAATGCTTTTTTTTTCTTTCTCAATAGCATTTGTTTTTAGTCACAGACCTGAACCAAAATGCGTGGGTGGATTGCATTTGATGTCAGTGCAGTTTAGTATATGTGTTGGTACGTATATTTATGTGACCCAATTCAATTTAATATCATTAGCAAATTTTCCCACTTGACCAATGACAAAGTGAGCTGATGGTATAGCCCTGCATCAGTTTTCACTCTGTCATTATTTGCTTGTTACCACTCTTGTTTAGATATGAATATGAAAAGCTTGGAAAATACGTCGAGATCATCGACAATGTTGAATATGCACAAGATTGTGCATCTGATTGGCATAGCTTGCTCCCACTTTGGAGGACATATTTCCAACCCAGTTTCGATCAAACTTGACATATATGCTTTTATAATCAAGATTTTGGACTAGTTTGATAATAAGCAAGATATATGAATATTAATAAGATAATCTTGACTCTGACTGGCTGAGCATGTTTCCATTCCATCTTCGCTAGCCAAGGTTCCAATATTAACCCTATCTAGGGTTATCACATCGGAACCTTGGCTAGCGAAGATGATTTTCATTCTGGAAGCCATATTTCTGATTCAGTTTTCATCATAATTGTAATATGGGATTATGTTGTTTTTGTGTTTATCATTTGCCCAACACTGGACTAATTTGAATTGAACTTGGTGAGAGCATCCTGATATGAAAACTTGCAGATTTAAACAAAAGTTAACTGTCAAATGTCAAAATATGGCTAGCATTACTAAAATTATAAATATTTTCAAGCGACTTATCAAAACCAGAATTTGACCACATTTGGCAGAAAGTTGTTCTTCCAAAGAGGATTATTAAAATTGTATACAGATGATGCTAATCCACAATCAAATATGGACACTATTACTAAAATTAGAAAAGACTTTACATTAATTTTGCTCAAATACAGCATTTGACAGAAAGCACCTGGCATGAAGGGCTTTCAATTTTATACTAATGAAGCTAATCCATCTTGAAATGTTGCTGCAATTACTAAAATAGAAAAACTTTTAAATGACTTTTTACAAATGGCTTTAGAGAACTGGACAAAATTTGTAAAAATAATGCTAATCCAATGGCCATGTTACTAAATAGAAAACCTTAAATGGCTTGTCTAACACTGCATAACAAAACTTAGCAAACTTGACAGAAAGCATCCTTGCCGGACATAAGAAGGCTTTCATCTTAGTACAAATGATGCCAATCTGCCATCGAAAATTTAATACAAAGCATTCAGGCATGAAGTGCTTCCAAGCTTGCACAAATGAGCTGATTCTTCATGGCATGTGACACCCATTACTAACAACAGATAAAAGTTTTAATCTCAATAAAACTAAAGCAACTGCAGTTGCTCACCATTGCAAATCTGTAAGTTTTTTCAACTTGGTAAATCGCATGAGAGCCACACACATAATTCAAGAGTTAAGGATATGATACCCATCCAGGCCAGTCATGTTTAGCTGCTTTAGTGTGTCCTTGGTTTTTAAAAACTGTGTTTACAACCAAAAAAATAAACATTATCTTAACAGTGGTCATATTTTCATGGCAGATCGGTATCATTTGCACAAACCAGAAAGCCACCATTGCTGAAAAAAAGAACATTTAAACGATTTCTAGAAAAGCACTGAACTGAATTTGACCAAATTTGACATAGTACTATGTCATGAAGGGCTTTACATTGTGTACAGATGAGACCAAACCACCATCAAATGTGTGCAAATGAGACCAAACCACCATCAAATGTGTCCATTTTGCCAAAAGTAATAAATTTTTCTCAGCTTTATTAGAATCTAACTTTGATACAATCCATCCTGGCATGAAGGCTTTTTACATTTACAGAAATTATGCTGAAGTACCATCAAAAATGCTGCCATTCATAAAACTTTAGAACATTTACACATTGTTTTATCTATATATAAAAAAGCACAGCATTGAATGTTATCTGGACAAATGATCTGGACGAAGACACTAACAAATAGAAAAGCCTTAAAATAGTTGTTTTCGGAATTACTGTCTTTTATTTTGGGTGAGTACAAGGCTTGGGGTTTTTGAGTGTATAGAAAAGGTGTTGTATTGAAATATGCAGTTGAAGGTTTTGCAAATTTATAATCGCAAACCACTGCAGTTGTTTAGTTTTTGATTGAAATTGTACTATACACTCCATCCCATCTGGGGATTTGAAAATCTTGTTAATGGTGAATAATATCAGAGATGGTTTTAACACTCAGCAGTTAAAAGGAAGAAATGATCTTGAATTGTTGGAAATTCTTTTTGCCACTAGAGCATAAGGCTCATTTCCAATCATGATATCATTGATGTGAAAGAAGAAAAACACGGGTCCAAGTACTTGGCCTTGAGGTACTCCAGAAGCTACCATGGACTAGCCAGATTTAGAACCATCACACATACTTCTTGAAAACATGAAAAAGAGTCTGTCCAGTTGAGAGTTTTGCCTGTAATTCCATAATTAAATAATTTACTCTTTAACAATTTATGGGGGATAGTATCAAATTTCTTTTTTTCAAACTTTAATACACGCATAGCTACTTGGTTACATTTTATCTAAATGTTTAGCCCATTCATCAATAACGCAATACATCTGTGTTGCACAACTGTGTAATTTCTGGAAAGCATGTTCGTAATATGCTCAAGCATAAACAAATAACACTTGTGTGTAAAACTTGATGGTAATTACTAGCCATTGTATGTTCGCTTTGATTTAAAGAGTGGGCATATGTTTGCCAGAGATGAAACCTTTGAGATCTTGCATATGTCCAAACAATTTTGAAGCAGATGTGCAAGCACTGGTGCTAAATCTGAAGACGATTCCATAAGTATTTATGGTTGTATGTAATCAGGACCACATGCCTTTAAAAGTTTTAAATCATGTAGCTATTTGTGAACTCCAAACCATATTACTACTATGTTATTCTTCATTGGTACTTTTGGAAATATACATGGTGAAGAAATCCCACTGGGGTGAATTCAACAATGCAGAATTGGATGTTCAGTTTTTCAGCTTGCTCCACATCTGTCAGTTATATTGTTGATGTAGCCATTATGTGAATTTGTAACATTTTTAGTAATTTTCACTGAAATGGCATCAGGCCGACTTTGCCCTCTTGTTTAAATTTTATCACCTCTATAAATGCATGAGTTTAAGGGATTTATTGTGTCTGTACATCCATCAATTTGGTAGGTCGACTAATGAATCCCTTATTAGTCTGGAATATATCCAGCCAGTTAACCGTATGAGGTTTGTGGTAGATTATACTAGTAGATTCCTTATATCACTGGAATATCCCCATGAAGTTTGTGGGTAGATCGCTCTAGTGGATCTGTTTTTGTTTTGTTTTGTTTTTTCTTCAAAAAAATATTGTCCACTTCTGCTTGTAGGACACTCTTGTGGATCAAAGATTTCTGTATGGGGATATAATGGTAATTTTGCACAAGTTTGGAAAGAGTGGTCAAAATAAGTTTGATTGTAAAATAGCATTGAACTGAATCAAACTATAGATGTATCAAACATCAAAATGTTGTCCAGCAGTGTTGTAGAAAGGATGATGACTTAATGATTATGCTCAACAATGATAGAGTAACTTTAAGATTAAAATCATAAATCGTGATTAAAGAACGAATAAATTATCTGTTGTGAGTAAACAATCCAATTTCTATTCAGATATTTATACAAAACAAGATCTTGTGAACTTTCAAGATTATTTTAAAGCTATTGAAAATGAAAACATGTAATTCTTTTCAGCTTAATCGGACAAAGGTTTCCCAGAAATATGAATGCTAAAATGTGGAAGTATTGCTTTCTTAATGAAACTCAACATGGGTTGACGTTTACCAGATCTAATTTGTCGATGCAATTACTCATTGCAAATAAATAAATACGACACCAGTAATTAATGTGAGCAATGAAGAAAACAAATCAAACATATGGCTGAGCCTGTTTGGTTACTTTACAAATATTTTTATAACCAGTAAATTGGTGAAAGTCGAGAATTTCGAATAAAATAAACAATATCTCCAATGATTCATAATTTGACAGATGAAAGATTTAAAATCAGGCAAGCAACTTTTGGGGGTGATCTGGCAGTTTGGAAACTGGAAGATTTGAAAGAAGAGAATACATTAGATCATAACCTGCAAAGAAATGCTATCTCTGCATGACAAACAAAATGACATATACAAGGTTGAAAAGATTTCGAAATCAAAAGGATCAAAGTAAAATGTATATACTTGTAAAATGTGAAAGATATGACCAATTGTTGAACAGTTGGAAACAACCAGAAAACATTTCATTCAGGTAAACGACAAAAGGATAGTATGTAGTAGAGGATATAACAATTTGTCGTTTCTGAAAGGTAGTCAAGTTTTGGAATATTACCGATACTGAACACATAGCCAATTAGTTAAATGAAGGAGACTAAAACAAGCACAATTTGTGAATTCATTTGTTTCGTTTTTATTTTTTTGTTTTTTGTGTGGGGGAGGTTGTCACAAAAGCAGATGTGAAAAAGAAAGTCCATCTAAAATCATCACAGTTTAGAAACAAAACATAGAAAACGTGATACGGTAACTGCGATGTAGTTCATGTTTTATCAAGGTAATGACATTACAAAAGACATTTAAAGAGATAGCATTCGAAACTATGAAGCAATTTATCTAAAATATCTGATAAGATGCAAAAGGCTGCTAGCTGATTCACGATAGTTTGACCAAGATAGCATGTGAAGCATATCACATCGATCTTACAGTAATTGCGAGGACATTTAAACTTTGAAATTTAGTTCAAAGAATGTATAGTAACGATTAACACAATTGTTTCCTCAAACGTGCACTCTCTGGACAAAATGCTTACAATGAACAGTTTTAACGCGCGAATAAAACCGTCTGTCTCAATTTCAGCACAAAAATTAACCAAGATTAGTTGAAATGGAAAGAATTTTTAACGTTGTGGATGAAATATAGACCAGTATACCTCTCATAGCCTACAGAGATGTATATTTTAACCATGAGATTTTCACAAATAATAATAAGATAGCATAATCATCGTAATAGGAGATGTATCGGAAGTAACAAGATCTGTTGTTAAAGGTTACATATGATACGCAACAGTGAAATCTTTAGGAAATGGAAAAACGAAACATAAAATACCAAGGATGAAAGGAACAGATTGGAGAGAAAATCAACAGAAATATGCATGTACATTTGGAAAGAAACACAATAGAGGCTCGACATATTTGTATATGAAATGTCAATTGCGTGCTATTTTTTTTTTTTTTTCTTTTTTTCTAATTAGCAGAAGGTGATATTTTACTGTAGATAAAAGGGACTCCAGATTGAAAGAATTAATAAGTACACCACCTTTGCCGTGTCTTGCAACTAGGTTTAATGCGTTTTGATAGTTAAAACTATTCTAAACAAGTTGACATATAAAATGAATTGAACGAGATAAACTACATTAGACTGAAACCAAAATTTGTCACTTTCAAACCATTAAACAATTCTATATTGACGCTTTAAAAGTTGTTAGTGATGACTAATTGACCAAATTCTATACCATATTGTGACATGAAGTTGTGAGGGAACCGGCTAAACTGGGTAGTGTGGATTGCAGTAAATGGTTATTGCGTTTCCTTCTTTAATGCATTCAATATCGAGACAATAATAATGGAATCAGTAAAAACAGTATATAAATTTCATGCTTCTAAGTGTAAAGTACCTTTACTAGTTAACGGTGCATTTAAATGAAATAGCACTAGCATTGATATGAAACACTTTATACTTCCGCCAAATTTGACTGAAGATATCTAAGATAAAAATAATAAAATGATTTTTAATGGGCAAATGCAAACAAAAAATTCTAGAAACTTCAAACCCCTTTAACTACTTAAATTATACTCGAGTCCTCGACCATTTATAGTTTCAACTTCTAATCTTTTGAGCATGCATTGGGTAGAAACTCACGCAGTCTAAGATGTACGGATCAACATAAGTCAATCAACAAATATAAAATATAAACGACTTTAATGCAAAAATTTTAATTGCAAAACTAACTTGTATCCACAGAATTCCACCAGACACAATAAATTAAAGACCGATCAGTAATAAATTATTTACAACATTGTCTTGATTCACTTCATATCAGAACCTTACTGCATCATATTTCACATCGTAGATTAACAATACAGGCGTGTTCTACAGTGCAGGAATGCTACAAAACATGCTGATGAACAAGCACCAATGGTATGCCAAGGTCTAGCCCCAAACGGGCCCCCAAAACGTCTATCAGCATCAGTACAGGCATGTCGCTGATTTATCAGATTAGCCAAAGTCATATCTCGTTGAATGCGATGAAAACCATGCTTTGTATACAAAGGTAGGGTAGCAATTACAAAGCCAACAACAAAATTCAACTGACGCTTCGGTGGTCTAAGTGGATAGAGCGTCCACTTTTGATGACAGATGTCGCTGGTTCGAACCCCGGTCGAGTCATACCAAAGACATAAAAGTTGTACTAACGGCTAACGTACTAACGGCTGCCTCGCTTGGCGCTCAGCATTAAGAGGTCAGTGTTAGGACTGGTCGGCCTTGTGTCAGCATAACGTGAGTTGGTGAGACAAGATGCCTCAGTGGTAGACATCACTATAAACTGCTACACTGCAGACATTGTAGCGATATGACTGAAAAATTTCTTAAAGCTACGTTTAAAATCTAAGGAGAGAGAGAGAGAGAGAGAGAGAGAGAGAGAGAGAGAGAGAGAGAGAGAGAGAGAGAGAGAGAGAGAGAGAGAGAGAATGCCATCCTGACATAAAAAAAATGAATTTTTGTGGTCATATATTTTAGTCTGTTTGCGTTTGTATATAGTACACAACCAAGAGATTATAACGTGTCCTAGGAACTTTAGTGCATTTTGAGTAGTTAAAAGAACATGCGTGGTCCAGAACTGGAGTGTATTTTGAATAGTTATGGGAGATATAAGTGCCTGAAATTTTTAAATTTGTGGAAATGTTTCGATACATTTTAAATACAAAAGCTCACGCCTATAAGATCAAACATTTAACATTTCACTATGGTCTCTTGGTGTTCTGGTTACACGAGATGCCGGTGTTTCAGAAATGCACAAAATGTCTCAATGTGTTCCAGTATTCCTACAAGAGATCGCAATAATTTAAAACATATACGCGATCTCGGTTTGTTCTCTTACGAGGTGTCGATTATTGTGAAATTTGCGCCTGGCTTCGGATTGTTCTCGAATTCTACAGGAGATGGTAATCGTTTAAAATTTGCAAGTAGTGTTCGCTCTAATTTTCATGATTGATTCTCATTTTGCATAAATGACAAATAATATCACTTAATTAAAATCAGATTAGTGTATGGGATTTTATAGATGACCGTCCAAAAAACAACTTTTCTATGGCGTAATTATCGCATTATCCTGTACTGAAACTAGTCCCACAAACAAATTTTTAAACCGGTTTTACACATTGCAAAATTCCACCAACATAATTTCAAGTCTCCGTTGCACAAAACTTTAACGTGATGATGATGATGATTATTATTGTCGTTTTTAATATTATTATTATTATTATTATTATTATTATTATTATTATTATTATTATTATTATCTTGTTGTCAAATAATAGCGAGAATAACAACTTTACGGAAGAAGAGCAGTGATTTAATTCATACGCCTCTTGGTTTTGTTCTCTCCTCCTGATTGGTGCGTTAGTCACAGATGTTCCGCCATATTGGGTAAACCACGTTTCCAAAGAGAGGCACCGGTCTGGTTCAACATTGTGCAATCTAGTTGTAACTGACACATTGGTAAGCATTTGCAGTTGTGGATGTGAGATTCGCATGCTCCTTTGCATATTGGCCCTTAATATTTGATATTACAGGTAATTCATCATATGCATCTGCCGGTTTGCATGCTGGCTCAGTGGCTGACTTTCACTTTATCAAGTTCCTGGGAAAGTATATTGGACACATGGATAACAAAATAGTACCTGTATTGAAGACTCTTTCATTCCTACAGTTGTATGAGCTCTTAGATGCGTAACAGGAAACAAAAGGTTGTAGGAGTTTTTGTAATGTAGTAGATACAATCAAGAAAATTTGTTTGAAAGTGGATGTGTATTGTTGTTACCTGATGGGTAATCCTACATGTAAAGACGTATCACATGTTATAATTATGTTTCTGTGCTATCTCTTACTACCCAAATAACGGCCTTGTATAGCGTGTTCCGATGTCGGTTGACATCGAAAAGAGTAGTCAAAATTTCAGGAATATCTCACACTTGGCAGCCCATATGGACACTCTTCCACAAATTGATATGTAATATACTTACTGTGCAGTTTTTGTCCTGGTTGAATAAAAATCTGACACTAGCAATGGAAGCATTTTCATGTTCTGTTGACATACATTTGAATTTGTTGAAATGCGACGGTAGTCGAGGTATGCAGAAGTATGTTAAAGTAGGTTCATGTGCAGGATATATTTCTTGAACAAAATCAAACATTGCTTACAATTCCAATAGGCATAATATATTTTTATTCATTTCATTAAAGAATAATATTTCAACTTAACCCGATTTTGGCATTAAACAAGTCCATTTCTTTTGTTAGAATTTGAATTTATTAGAGAAAAGACATAAGTAAAGTGTAACTAAAACTTTATGACTTGACTTTGTAGAAAAGCGTTATTGGTTGCCAGTTGTGAGAGATATTCCTGAAAATTTGACTTTCATTACTATGTTAGTCGACATCAAAATGCTCTACGCAGCGCCATTAGTTAGGCAGTAAGACCCTGATGCCCAAAACATAAATATCAGCGTCAAGGTCTTACATGTAGGACTACCTGATGGGTAATCCTGACTATTGTAGCAGTATTCCTTCAGTGTAAGATGTCAACCCAGATATTTATGTTTTTGAGTCGCCCTCTTACTGCCTAAATAACGGCACTGTGTAGCGTGTTCCTAGTTTGTCTAACATCAGAACGAGAAATCATATTTTTAGGAATGTCTCATACACTTGCAGCCCTTATTGATGCTTTTCTACCTATTTAAAGTCATATTGCTTTAGACATTTCATTTTTTCTTTTCTGCCTTTTTCTAATAAATTCAAATTCTGACAGAAGAAATGGACATGTTTTAGGCTTTGTTGAGGTACATTTCAGTTGTCTGTTGTGCGATGGAAGCAGGGTGTACCAAAACCGGTTTAAATGATAACTTTCATGAAAGCTATCTTATCACTTTCTTCAGTGTGATTATATTTTATTTATTTCTTTAAAGAAACATACTTCAGCTTAGTCCAGGTGTGTGACCAATTCCTGAAAATCTGACTTCTCATTCTGATGTTAGTCAATATATTCATATATATGGGGGGGGCTTTAGCTCCGTAGACTCATGGATTGAGGGCACTGCCCCATGAGACCCTGTTGGGGAGGACCTCCAAACTCCCCTTTTGATTTTTTTTTCAATTTTTTTTTTATGGAGGCCCAAAATCATTTCTGGTTAATCCTCTCTCTACTCAGTTAAAAATTAAAGAATTATTTTCATTTAATCAGTTCATAAAGGAAACCAACACTAATGTGAGTAAAGTTCCTTTATTTAGTTTAATTACCCTGACTTGATGGATTAATATCAGCGTGAGCCATTCATAGGGATCTGGTTTGAGTAATCAAACAGAACAAAACCGCTTAACACAATCAACAAAACCGCTTAACACAATGCTAATTAATCATACCAGCTTTGTTTGGTGTTTTTTGATTTGTTGATAATTTGGTCACTTAGCCCAAATTTCAGTCCAGCGGTAATAATAAATTAATGCCAGTGTGATAAAGGATGCAAATGTATACATGGAAAAGGGTACCATCAAGCATTAAGTTCACCCAGAGTACATGAATGACCAGTTAAAGGTAGATAAAATGATTAAATCACGAAAATATGGAATTGTATGACTTTTTAAAATAGGCAAAGAACATTTGTCCCGGACTAGTGACTTGGAACATTTTACTTGCCTGACTTGGGGAAATTAATAATCCAGGACGTTGGACTTCAGGATTTAATCAGCCCAGTACTATGAGCAGTCTCCCACTATTGGTTGTCGATACTGATACTTATGTTGTTTGGGTCGACATCTTACTGCCAAAGTAACAGTCTTGTGTAGTGTGTTCTCCAGACAACTGACAGTGAAACTAGAGGGCACATGTTTAGGAATATCTTGTACACTTGGCAGCCCCATTCACACTTTTCCACAAGAGTGCTAATTGCTTTAGTCAGATTGTACTTACTTCGATGTCTTTTCCTAATGAAGTCAAATTCTGACAAAAACAGATGAACTTGTTTTCAAGTTCCATTGACATATATTTCAGTTGGTTGAATGCAGTGGACACCAAGAATGCCGAAATTGGTTTAAGGGTTAATAAGTATCTTCAATAAAATAAAGCTATCTAATCAATTTTGTTAATATTTTAGTATATTTTTTATTCATTTCAATAAAGAAACACACTTAAATTTTAATACATTTCTGCATTCTTTGGCTTCCATTGCATCATGCTTGCCCCATGGATCACAAAGTGGGGTAAGCACCTATCCTCAGTGTTTTTGATCGTTATTGATATTTTTGATTTAGATATGTAAAAATAATTTTGTTCCTGTGATTGAAGGCATTCCTAATTTTCATTTATATTCATCCTGTTGAATTATTAGAGAAACAGTAGATTATAAAACTACAAAATGCCACCAAAGAAGAAGGATGATGCCTCCAACAAGCCACCGCCTCTTATTGGAAGAATGGGTACCAACCTGAAGATTGGAATTGTAGGATTGCCAAATGTTGGGTAATTTTTCTTTTGTTCTTAATATATATCTAATAAATATTAAGATTTAAAATAAAGAAATGCAGAGTACGATAAAACAGTTTTTATAATAGACAAGATTTGGAATTTTTGATGCACAATGTGATTTGTATATAACATATTTTGCAAGAACGATTAGAAAGTTGACAAGATCATCAGTTTTTTTATTTCCTATAAAGACACCTTAAAATTTATTTAATGGAGAGTTTTTCAGGTGTATTTGCAGTTGACTTTCAGGTGTTCATGAAATCAATTTTTTTAATATCTAATTTTCATGATGTTAAGATTAGTTTCAAATGAGAAAATAGCTGCATTGAAACAGCTGTTTGTCAGTGTTATTAAGTTTGAGTTGTCATATCTGCTTCACATCCTCATCTGTGTTAGATAGATGGTTTTAAAATAAGCAGCAGATTGATCAGAGACTGTGAAAGACGAAAAAAGCTAGCATTCTAGAAATAGAGAGATATTGCTTCCTTATTTAAAAGTAGCATCCGACAGTGAAAAAGAGACCAATCTAGAGAGGATCACGTTCAAGCAGAAATAAGAACTACCATATATACTTGCTTATAAGTTGACCTTTCTTGCTGAAAATTTTATTCATGCAGAGTATGTGTCATTTTATAAATGTGACATAAAAAAAAATCTGATAAGCGAGAGATAATGTTGGAAACTTGAGATGTTTACAGTACAGAAAAATAATGTGAATTAAAAAAAATGAATGTTTCTGTGCCAGTGTTTCCATTCAAAAATGTGTATATGGTATGCACTGTGTTTATCCATTTTGTTATTGTATTTTACTTGTATCTAAAGTTATTTAGAGTTTAAAATATTATGGGTCAATTAAATACTACCCATCACAAAGTGAAGTATCTGTCAGTATTGTTTACCATGGGTATTCACTTGTGAGTATAGTGCTTCCATTTTTGTGCAAGTCCTAACAACTTGAATTTGTATTAATATTTGTATTTTACTGTATTAACACTGTTTGTTGTAATAACATTTTTTATTGCCATTGTATTGTCCTTTTCCATAAGTTTTTATTTTGCAAGTGATATTTCCCAAGTGTTCTGCCAGAGCTTGTGACCCGATCAAACTGTGAATTTAGTATATATACTTGTTGAGTGCCACATTGAGTTCTACATTTTCCAGTGAATGTTTGACCTTCATCTCTTTCAGCTTGCAAAGGCAGAACCCTTTTTATTTTCCCACACGACATTCCTTTGATTGAGCTGTGAGTTTGATACTTGCTCAGTGCCAAGAAACGGGGTGGTTATTTAATCTCCCTGTGATCTTGCCACATAATTGAAATGTGTTCAGTTAGAACCTTTAATAGATTTCAGACTTTATATGATCAAAGTATTGCAGAGCCCAAGCTCGGTCTCTACATGAGAACACACATATGGCAGTGAAGCAGATGAAACAGACGATATTCATGATGACTAGTCCACAACAATTTACAGTGACTAGATGACAATGGAGAATTTCAGAACTTTATCAGACAATGATGATAAGTTTTGGGCTTTGTACTGGATGATATTTTTCTTTTTTAGAGGACCTCAAGTGGGGGATTAGTTGTATTTAACTGAGTTACTCTGTTTAAATAAAGACTTTATTATTATTATTGTTATTATTATTATTATTATAGTGACATTTATAGGATACTGTGAATTACAAAAAAGTGCAATTCAGTTTTTTTATTTGTAAGATGCATGGAATTAACATATTATAGGATGTTATGAATGAGATCATTCTGAATTATTTTTACACTGCTGCCTGACATATAATTGAATTCATGGATTTATCATATAAATATATTTAAAATGTCAATCATTATGGGTTTTAGTGGATTTAATTAGGACAAATTATAAGTTTTCAGATTATTTGTCACATGTTCCACTCAGTAATATTATTATTTTAGATTTGTTCTTTACATTTTTTTCACATCTATCTGTCCAGTTGGGCTTCTTAATTTTTCCGAAGTGCAACTCGGACTCTGTGATGGCAAGTTACCCCTTTAGGCAGACCTGACTGGCAAAATACACATCGACTTAGAGCAAGGGTCTCAAACTCAAAACCACCCCGAGAGCTGCAATGAGGGCACTTTCAATGGCCCAAGGGCCACACCACCCTTGTTATCTCCCAGGACACCTTGTGACACCAATCATTTCATACTAGATAACATCTAAGGGTATAAAATATCTTATTGTTTATTGTCTGATTAAATTATTTTTGTTTCATTTCAGGAAGTCCACTTTCTTCAATGTCCTCACAAAGAGTCAAGCTGCAGCAGAAAACTTTCCCTTTTGCACCATAGACCCAAATGAAAGTAAGGAAGCAAAATGATTTGACATTGCTGGAAAAGACTCCAGTGGTTTGCCCAGAATGCAAACTTTCAGAAACTTGGTTTCTGTTTCTTATTTAAAACTTTAATTTGGTAACATGGCAGTAATATCATTTGCAGTATGTACCGATCCTGGAATCATTAGTGAAGGAGTTTTCCAACATTTTAACCTTGGGGAAAGCTAATTTTTGTGAGACTACTTATCCAATTTTTTTCCCATGTAACAAAATGTGATAGTTTGTCATTAGTCAGTACCCTTTAGCAACCATTTTTATCTCCTAGAATGACAATAGGATTTGAATACATCACAGTGCCTCATCTTGACAAAATTAACAACATAATGAAATGCCTGAATATGGGAACTAACTGCTTAATCCAGGAACTAACTGGGTTCTTTCTCCACCAGTTATACTGGCCACTGTGTATAGCCTGTCTTGCATTAAGAAATAGTGTTAAACCCAAAAGAACAGGAATTACCTAAAGTTGACACCCCATGGTCAGAATGTGCTGATGCATAGTTAAACCCAACACGGGGCCGCGAGAGGCCGAGTGGTCTAATGTGCTCACCATTACGGGTCATTGCCACCTCACCTGTCTGTTTGGGTTCGAGTCTTGGGTTCGGCCAATGTGGGTATGTGAGAAAGCTTCCCAGTAGCGTTAAACCCTACAACAACAACAACCCCAACACAATAGTAAATATAGCAAGTAACAATGTGTAAGATCAACTCATTATAAATAGGTAATGATCAACTACCTTAAATTAGTTGATTCATTCACAGATGTGATTAGAGATAGTAAGGTAACTAAGTGAAATAGGTACTTGGTGAATAAAAAGCTTTGTTTCTCCTTCAGATACATTCCCCAATCACATTATGTTAGAAATATCAGCCTGCTACCTCACGAATCCAGCCCTACTAAAAGATGAAAATCGTCTTTCCTATCTCACATATGTGTGTGTGTGTGTGTGTGTATATATATATATATATATATATATATATATATATATATATATGTATGTGTGTGTGTGTGTGTGTCTCTCTCTCTCTCTCTCTCTCTCTCTCTCTCTCTCTCTCTCTCTGTACTAAGGGCAATAACTCTTGCCCATTATTTCCCCTTGCCAATGTCAGCTGTTGCAAGTTTTTGGGTTTGCTTCTGTACTGGCAACATTATACAGTTTAACCTCAGACAATCCAAGCCATTTTTGTATTCTAATTGAACCATCCAACTTGACCTTTTGGCTTTGCTGCAGGTTGTATTTATTATTTTTACAGTTCTGCCAGATTTGAGTGATTTTTTTTTTGTGTCACATTTAGGGACTTTTTATAAATGAAAAGAAATGGTTGAAATCGGGTGGAAAAAAACATACTTGGGTATCCATTACTTGAACAGTTAGTAACAGAGTTAGTTTTTTCTCAGTAACCAGCAGTGCTTGGAACTTTTTTTAGTCCGCAACTATTAATTATTACTGCAAAATATTTGTCAAGTAAAATTGAGTCATTTAACAAAACAATAAAACAGGTTCATCTTTCTTTGTGGTGTATTAATGTCATTATGCTGAAGCACTGAACCAATCAAAATCACACATCCAGGTTTTTTTTTTTATTTAGCTTGAGGGGTTCATACCAAACTATACTGGAACATTCTTTAGGGGATAGTATGGGAGAAAAGCACATTCTGTTGATTCTGTTTATAAGAAAAGCACATAACTTTGATTATGTTTGCAATAAAAGCACGTACTGTTGATAGTTTTTACAAGAAAAGCACATGCTGTTGATTCTATTTGCAAGAAAATCACAAATTGTTTGTTTATTTAAAATAAAAGCATATATTGTTGATAATTGTACAGAGAAGTACATACTGTTGATTATATTTGTTATTTATCAGGGGCGTATATAGGCATTTGCCAGTTTTCATATACACCATTTCTAGTGTTTGCCAGGCAGCATGCTGCATGATGCCATCTATCACTGTCTTTGAAATATATCCTGAATACACATCATAAGGGCTTTTCCATTAAAACATACAGGCAAGGCAGTTTTTTTAAAAAATATATGCCAGGGTACTTTGATTCACAGAGTTCATATTAAAATGGTAAGAAACTTCTAAATTGCATCTATGGGTGAGTACCCCACTTTAAAAGTGCCTTCCCTGGGTCCCATGTATGTTTTAATGGAACAGCCCTAAGTAATTTAGTTACGCTAATGTTTAGCATAATAAAGTTTTTAACAAATTTAGGTTTTCCACAAATTTGTCAAAAGTTGTGATGTAAATATTTTTATCTGCAATATGTTTCAGGTCGTGTTCCTGTTCCAGATGCAAGATTTGATTTCTTGTGTGAACATTTCCAGCCACTAAGGTTTGTATTCTACAAAGCTTCGACTGACTTCGAATGTAGAGGAATGTATTGGTAGAAAGCATAAAATGCATGCCACCGTGTGTTCAAAATGAGTGAATGTCACGATCTAATGAAAGCTGAAACCTATAAAACCTATGTAGTTAATATGTTAATTGTCTTAAAAATATAAATGTACCATATATTCCCAAATTAACACACCCAGTCTGATTAATGCCTCCTTCCCCTTTTATAAGAACAAAAAATTTAAAACTGACCGGGAATTGTCACCATTCCGTTATCCATAAGTGCAACACATTAAGTAGTCCAAAATGACAATTTTAGCATAATCCCATTTTCATGTAATTTAAATGATGCAGTGTAATACCTGTACTTTTCAATACCTGTCTGCTTCAGATCCATGATCACAACAAAATGCTGCAGCAGTCTCAGTTGATCATACTTTACAATGTTTATATCGGTGTATAAATTACTAAAGCCACAGGCATACCTGTAGTGTTAAACATGACATAATAACAGGTCGCAAGTTCAAAGACTTACCTATCCTACTTCAACCAGCTGCTGATTGGGAAAATGTGTTAATTGATCATGTTGACATTGCTGGTATTCAGAATGACTGAATTCAGTGGCACAAAGACCCCTGGATGTACATGTGGTCATTATAAAGAAAACTTAAGCTTTGGCAAGTTCAAAAACTTCTGTGCTCTAATAAATGCACCCCATATGGAAAATGTAAACCCCCCAGGGGCATTTATTAGGGATTGTACAGTATATGCTCACTTATAAGTTGGGTCTAACCACAAAAAACATAGACCCTGATCTACAGTCACATAATGCATCAAGGTCTGTATTTTTGTTTGTTCTGCTGAACCTTAACTGCATAAACTCAGATCTGTCATCACATTATCTTGTGGCAGATCTGGAGCCTAAACAGTTTGAAGTCCCACTCGACTTGTTAGGAAGCATATACAGTAGATAAATTTATATGATATAAACTGAAAAGACAGTTGAGAGTCTCCAGGCCAGTGACTTTTCCAGACGTAGCTTACTATATGTCTCACCGAGTCACATGCAAGTCTGGTAAAATGAGACGATGAATCCTATAGAATTTACCAGGAAGAGAGATAGATTTAGGCATGAAAAATGTAGATTCTCTTGTTTACTACTAATCAAATTTGATAAAATATGAGTTGTTCTTTCTGGGCTGTCATGTGTAGTCATGCCATAAAATTGACAGACCCACATAAATAAAGGAATTCACAATATTTAGTGCACTAATTTATAAGTGGACATGTTTGTTTTTTACCTTAACTTCATTATTCTTTTGTATAGTCACATGTATCTGTTATGAAATCATTGCTTTCTGTTGAATTAGAAAATCAGATGTATTGCAAGATTCCACAGAATATTATTGTGTGATGGTGATGATGGCATTTTGACACAAATGAAACGGCATATAGAATCCCTATCATTTTTCCAACAGCAACTTGTCAATATCTGTAATGGTCCCAGAAGATGACAAGATTTTGTGTGGATTATTTCAGCATGTTTTTCAAGCAAGATATCGTTTTTTTGTGAGTTCCTTGATCATGTTTGGAAACATTGCTGCTAATTTTTATCTCGCCTTTGAAAGAAAAAACATGGATCTCACTTTTCCATTGGAAACTGTATCATCAGCAGTGTTTAGTTCTGTGTGGTTTTCATTGGAAACTGTCATCAAGAGTGTTATGGTTTTGTGTGGTTTTCATTGGAAACTGTTTCATCAAGAGTGTTATGGTTTTGTGTGGTTTTCATTGGAAACTGTTTCATCAAGAGTGTTATGGTTTTGTGTGGTTTTCATTGGAAACTGTTTCATCAAGAGTGTTATGGTTTTGTGTGGTTTTCATTGGAAACTGTCATCAAGAGTGTTATGGTTTTGTGTGGTTTCCATTGGAAACTGTTTCATCAACAGTGTTAAGGTTCAGTGTTGTCTCCATTGGAAATTGTCATCAACAATGTTAAGGTTCAGAGTTTGATAGTCATATGCACATATCTAGATCAGTCACTGTTCTCTGCTGAAACTTTTGCACAATATTACCAACAGGGCTGGGGGGGGAAAAAATTTCAAGCACTTGTCCCTGTTACAAGTGAGTTGCAGCATTTGCTCGTACTTAACCATAATACAACAGGAACAGTGCTTATGGCAGGGTTAATACACTTAAAACTTTAGACTAAGTGTTTGAAATCAAATTGTGTTTCATAATTTGAATAAATTTAAAATGATCGTTATGCATCTTTAGTTTAATTGTCTGCATAAAAATACACTGCTTATGTAGAACTCAGTTTATACATAAAGTTTATTCTCTTATATTCTAGGATTACTGTTTTGCATCCACCATGATGCTATTTACAGGCAAGACACTGCATTCCATTGAATACTCGTCCTTCCTGACACTGCGTTCCATTGAATACTCGTCCTTCCTGACACTGGGTTCTATTGAATACTCGTCCTTCCTGACACTGCATTCCATTGAATACATGTCCTTCCTGACACTGCATTCCATATAATACATGTCCTTCCTGACACTGCATTCTGTTGAATACTTATCCTTCCTGACACTGTGTTCCATTGAATACTTGTCCTTTCTTTTCAGCAAAGTACCAGCCTTCCTGAATGTTGTTGATATTGCTGGACTTGTGAAAGGGGCACACGAGGGAAAGGGTCTGGGAAATTCGTTCTTGTCAAACATCAATGCTTGTGATGCCATCTTTCATTGTATCAGTAAGTAGTTGCTTGTCTCTGTATTTCCTTGATGAGAAAACCAACTGGCCAGTATCATAGGCTGGTGACCTGTTTGCTTAAATAAAACACAGTACAACAGTGGGAAGAATGATGGGCCAAACACAGATTGAAAGGGGCTATTAAGAAAATTCATTGAGACAAGAAACTTTTGTCATTTGGAGCAAAACAGATAGGCCGAGTGCCTCACACAAATTAAGTCTTGAAGTATCTTTTTTATAATTTTAATGTAAATTGACAGTCGTTTATCCGTGCTTGTGTTTGCATTTATTTTTTTGTAGCTCTTTTTCTTTACATTTTAAGAACTTAACTTAAAATCTGCACCATGTAACCAATTAAACCCTGCATACACAAGATACAAAATTGTAAAACCAGCTTGGTAAGATTGTCCGAGAAGTTTTGTACTATGAATGGAATGTCATGGTAACTGAGCCTCTTCAGTTGATGAAACGGTAGCAAAACTGTCATTGATGGAAAATATCAGCATTGATATATCAAAATTGCAAATATTAAGATGGACCAGTATATATGTATCAAATGATCTGTCTGTTGTAGTTAATGAATTATTTATAATTGCTAAATCACCTTTTTATACATTTATTGTGAGGCCCTGGTGGCCAGATGGTCTAAAGTGCTTGCCTTTACTGATCGCAGCCATCACACCTGTGTCTGTTTGGGTTCAAGTCTCAGGTTCAGCCAGCGAGGGGATATGTGCAAATACTTGCCAATAGCTTCCCATGGGTCAGTGGTACTTGCCAGGGTTTTGCCAGGTTCTTCCTCCACCAATTATAATGGCCACCATGTATAGCCTATCGTGTGCTGAAAAATGGCGTTAAATCCACAACAGCTATATTTATTGGTGTATGGGGGATATTAACTCAGTTACGTTATGTTGATCCACATGTAGTCCATTACTGAAAGTGCCAGAAATTTCATACGATGAGAAATACAACATTATGTCTCATTTCTGAAACCTAACTAAAGAGGAAAACAATTTCTGCATACATCTTATCTCCTTAGTCAACCATACAAAAACATGGCATTCAAGATTATCAATATTATCACTGCTTACGGCAATGTTATCATGATTACTTTTGGATCTGAGGATTTTCATTATTCGTTTTGGTTCACATTATAGCATCACAATCATGGAGAAAACCAGATGTGTTTATACTGTGGGTTGATAATTGACTACTTAATTGATTTCATAAATTTGCCAGATACAATAGTAAGTCAGTTGAAGCACTGTTTCCATTTGGGTTTTATCCACCTCATCAAAATGTTAATACAAACAGCACCTTCCCTCTTGCTATGTGGAAGGTGCTCTTTGCCACACTACACGAGTGTTTTCTTCCTCATTGGCACAAATACAGCATTAACCATAAGCATTCCTTTACATTGAATGCCATGAGGAGTGTTTCAGTAACAAAAAAGTGTACCTCCACATGTCCTGTTGATATATGCGGGGATGGGGGAATGATGACTTTTGCCAAGTCTTTTTGTTTTATTGTCATTGCATCAGACACGTGATTACTATTTGTAAATGCTACATTGTTATTAATGCCAATATGTCACTTCTCCTTGTCCTCTTCATCCATATGTTATATTTAGCGGTAGTTTCCTTAAAGAGTATCCCATCTGTGTTCGGGTCCCTAGGTGGTAGAGTGTTCTAAGGTGCTCACCGTTACAGATCACTGACATCTCATGTGTCTGGATAGGTTCGGCCAACATGGGTATGTGAGAAAGCTTGCAAGTAGCTTCCAGTGGGTCAGTGGTTCTTTCCAGGTCCTTCCTTTACCAAAATATACTGGCCACGATGTGTAGCCTATCATGTGCTGAGAAATGGCATTAAGCCTATAACAACCAACCAACCAAGTGTATGTTTTTCTCAAAGAAGCATCCAATTCAGTGGTAGCAGCATACTCATTAAATTCCAAACTCTGATGTCCGCTTGTCCTTACCTAATATCTACAGCACTTAACTGCAACTGCCATAGATTTCTTTGTTTGGTGAATGTTTTTTTGCCAGGATTTCATTTATTTCATCCTTATTTGGAATTCAAAAGTGGCTGAATGTAGCAAAAAGATAACTCAGTTGGAATTTTATGCTGGGTTACAAATGGGGGAAACAGAACATGGAAACAAGATCGAGAAATGGAGACATGATATTATGTTCCCAGACACATGACATTCTGTGTGCGAGTCATTTTCACAAGGTATAATAAAAATGTTTGTAAGCCATTGTACCTTTGTTTCTTTGTACAAGAATTAGTATGTTCCTTACATGGCATTTATATTTCTTTCCCTGTAGGGGCTTTTTCTGATGAGGAAATAATCCATGTAGAGGGAGATGTTGATCCAGTACGTGATCTGGAGATTATCCACAGTGAAATCAGGCTGAAAGATATGGAGTATCTGAATAAGCACGTGGACGGAATTGAAAAGTCTATCCTTAGAGGTGGAGACAAAACTAAAAAACCAGAATTAGTAAGGATAAATATTCAGAAAATTTAAAAATTATACTGATAAAAAAAAATTCTGAGCTTTACAAATCATAGATGATTTGAGCTTATGGTATGATCTGTTGTCTGTCATCCAGCCATCTGTCCATTAAAATGAAGTTTGTTATCACTACTCCTGAACAGGGCTCACACAGTCATTAAGGGTCATTGTAAGTCATTGAGAAATGAACACCTCATTTGAACGCCTTGAATGTCCTTGATCTTTTACCAAGGCCAGTGAAAGTCCTTGAATTTGAGATTTTGCTTAAAAAATAAAGTACGATGGAAAATTTTGCTGTCTAGTAATTACTTTTTGTTGTACGAGAGATGGATGTAAAGTTTGATTTTGCTATCATCTGTTAGCCTTTGTGCCATTATCATAATCCACAGGAAGTAATCAGACATTTTGCCTGGTTTCCTTTTCACATGATGTTGTCTAAATTAAAATGGTGCCCATTGGTTATCCAATGTGACGGACATAGTTGCCATCTTGAAGATATAATCAGTATGCCTACCAAATGAACGGTCAAATCACTACGAGGTTTTCACTAAAAGACTTCTTATGATGTCTAGTTGGTCCTCATTGAAAACGGTGCTGATCTTATATCCAATATAGCTGCAATAGCAGCCACCTTGAACATTTTGTCATTAGTATTCCTGATTAGAATGTCATATTAACTCGAGATTTTATCAGAGGACTTATTGTGTTGTTAGTCCCAATTTAAAATTTCTCCTTCAAATATGCTCCCCAATCACATTACATTAGGAATATTAGCCTGCTACCTCGCAAATCCAGCCTTACTAAAAGACAAAAATTGTCTTATCTTGTCCATTCTTAGACAAAGGGCAGTAACTCTAGCCCATTACCTTCTCTTGATGCCACCAGATACTGCCAGTTTTCAGCTTAGCTGTGTGCTGAGACACACACAGTGCAATAGCCTCCAACAATCCAGCCCTTTTTTGTGTTCCTATGGACCCATCCAATGTTCATTTTGCATCTGTAGTGCAGATTTATTGATCTACTGCAGGTTGTATGCTTTATTTTACAATTTCTGCCAATATTTTGAAAGACATGTCACTTGTCGGGACTTATCTTTTAGGACCACCATCCCACCATGCTATCATTAACCATACACAAGGTTATTACGGGTTAGTGTACATTTAACTTTATTCGCTTACTCCGTCCGCTACAGAGCTCTTACAGCGCAATTCTGAAGTGCTGCTTGATAATTATGCTTAATTTTTTCGTATTTAATGATGTTTCGAAAGAGTTATGCGTTAATTATTGACCAAGCATGCAGTGCAAGTTTTAAACAGGGCCATAGGTTTCTAATATGACTGCAATGCCAGCAGTGTTGGAAATGCTGGCAGTGTGGCGATGCCAGCAGTGCTGTCTTTACCAGCAATGCCAGATAGTACTGAAAGCTTATACTCAAGGGAGAGCTCGTGTCTTGCACATATATGACTGAGCAGAGTTGTCAAGGCCACCCGGCATGACTTATGCACCCACATTGACCCCTATCATGCAATACTACAGTGGCTGTATGAAACTGATTTGAGCTCACTGGACCTCCCTGTTTCCTCAGAAGGGCAATGGGGCTGATCCAGGTCAGTCAGAGGGGCTTCGGGTTTCGTTCATCAACAATCCTCTTGCCCCTCCACATGATACACTGTCAGATCAGGAGATGGATGCTTTTTGATAACAGGATACGGTTGCTCATAAAAGGCACGGGAGCTTGTGCTAAGGACACATTCCCCAATGAGTTACTCAAGACTTGCTTTTGGCATGCAAACAGCAGGTGGAGGCCCATCATCAACTGGAGTCTTCTCACCCTATTCAAGACGGGGAAGGTGATGTCATTCTGCCTCTCCATTAGACAAGGCGAGTATGCCGTTAGTCTCGATCTGGCCTGTATACTTCTGTGTCCTATACACCCAGTCTATTGCTAGTTTCCATGTTTACCACCACACCGTTATTAACTCACCGTTCTTCTCTTCTGCCCACATCAACCCCTGAGCTTTCACTCACACTAGGGATTTCACCTTCTCCCTTTTCTGGGTGGCGTCATCTTCATCGACAGCAGTGTATCTGGACAGCATCTTAAAGAAACGCATAGAATGTTGTATCCTACTCCAAGGCGGAACAATCTCCCTTCTCTGCTAGATCATTCAGGCCTTTTCATGAAAGTCAGACCTCCGTACATCCCAGAATTTCGTCCATTTTGGCAGACTTCTTAACCAACCAGAATCTGGCGCATTCCCATGTGTTTGCACTCCCAGAATCATTGAACTCGAGTCCGTTTCCATCAAGACTTCATTGGGAGTTAGGTGGTTGGTTTAGTGTTAGGACTGGTCAGCCTGGTGTCAGGATAATGTGACTGGGTGGGACATGATGACACATGTCTGTGGCATGACGCCCCAGTGCTAGACATTATCATAAACTGCCAAACTGCAGCCATCATAGTGATATGACTAAAATTGTCAAAGTTACATTAAAAATAAAAACAAACCACACAACACAGACTGACAGGGTAGTTGATATTACAGATAAAGGATGGATAAAGTAGCCAAAGCTGCCCATTTTCGAATCAAAGATTCCACATACTGACTTAAAATATATCAATTGGCAAGTCCAGAATAGAATATTCCACATACCAATGTAAAATATATAAATAGGCACGTCCATAATTGGAATTATTAATTATCATTAATTACTTAATGATTATCATCATTTAAAGAATGTCATGCTCATTGTATCTTGGATCTGTTTATTTTATTTTATTTATTTATATATTTATTTCATTGTTTTATTTATTTTCAGGATTGCTTGGTCAGAGTTAGAGATGCCTTGAATGATGGTAAATGGGTACGACAGTTAACCTGGGATGCAAAAGAGGTACCTAGCTTTGTCTGAATTCTTGGTTTAAAATAGCAAGATGTGATGACAATTCTATAAGTGGTAATGCCAGTAAAATCATCATGAACTAATAATTATTTTATATAAGTTTGAAGTCTTATGTAAGGAGATTTCTTTATAAAGCTTTTGCACAGGAGTCTAACAGAATCCACAGTATGCAGAATACATTTGTTCGAATGAGAAATTGCACCCATGGGTCAGAATTTGTGGGCAGGAATGAGACTAGGTCAGGTTACATGCCCTGAAATTCAAACTTCACGGGATGGATATTCGTGTAATATACCAGTGTACATGCATGATGGGTAATTATTTTCATTTTTGTATAAAATATATAGATAGGATCATAATACAGTGTGTTGTGATTGTAATGAATATCAATTGGAACAAAGGCAAGATGGTCTCCGTCTTGTGTCAGATAAGTATGTTCTACACTGCTTTCTCACATGGGCAAAGTGTATCACAGATGTATAGAAATGAGAGAAATCATTTTACTTTGAACCCTAATTATGCAGTTTCACAACCACTTACATGGAAATAAAGTCTTTGATATAAATACTTTTTTAGTGAAAATACAGGATGTATGCAGTCATGCTAGATAATGTGTGCATACTTTCTTATCTTTCATCCAGGTTATTAAAAAACTTTAGCTGCCAGAATATTTTAATATTTTAGTGGCCACTTAAATCTTGGGTCACCAGTCTCTTATAATTTAACCAACATGGACAGAGAACAGAAATCCATGAGTGGAAAGTTAATGGTGGAAGATAACAAAACCTGAAGGCTTGAATTCAGCAGGTTAAGGAGTAAATTGGTTATTTTTAATACCCTGTATTATACCAAGATTTGTCAGACAGGTTAAGCAATAAATTGGTTATTTTTAATACCCTGTATTATGCCAAGATCTGTCAGACAAAGGTTAAGGAGTAAATTGGTTATTTTTAATACATGTACCCTGTATTATGGCAAGATCTGTCAGACAGGTTAAGGAGTAAATTGGTTATTTTTAATACCCTGTATTATGCCAAGATCTGTCAGACAGAACTGTCAAAAGTTGTCATCTTAAACCTCAGGCCAGTCATTAAAATTCACTATGTGGAATTCTCTTAAGCCAACTCTCTGTGTATTTGCATGACCTCAAATTCACTTACAGAGGGTCTTAATGTTCATTTACAGAGGGCCTCGGATTCACTTACAGAGGGCCTTAATCGTGTACAGAGGGTCTCATTCACTTGCATAGGGTTTTAATATTCATTTACAGAGGGTCTTAATTTTCATTGACAGAGGGCCTCAGATTCACGTACAGAGGTCTTAATTTTCATTTACAGGGGGCCTCAGATCCACTTACAGAGGCCTTAATATTCATCTACAGAGAGCCTCAGATTTACTTACAGAGGGTCTTAGTTTTCATTTACAGAGGGTCTCAGATTCACTTACAGAGGGTCTTAATATTCATCTACAGAGGGCCTCAAATTCATTTACACAGGACCTTAATATTCATTTTTTCTGATAATAGTTTATATTGTTAAAGCATTACCAGTATCTTCATTCATGGTTATAGGGCTGACAGGAATTTTACTGCCATCTAAATGTCCAAATTTGTTGCCTCATCAACTTGACTGCAATTTTTTTCAGATCTGTACCATTAACACAGGTTGATTGCATGTGTAATGTATTACACTGATCCGTTTTTAAAGGCTGTAATCCATATTAGTCATATATTAAAATTGGCATCTTAGTCTGGAACTTGTAGTCATGCAATCAAGAAAAGGATTATGATGTACATATAATTGCATCTGAAAAAATGTGTAAAATGTGATACAGTAGTCCTCCACTTGTAAAATGTGGTACATTGGTTCTCCGCTTGTAAAATGTGCTACAGTGATCCATTGCTTGTAAAAGGTGGTATGGTGGTCCTCCACTTGTAAAATGTGGTATGGTGGCCCTCCTCTTGTAAAATGTGATACAGTTGTTTGCCACTTGTAAGACCATCTCTTCTACATTAAAAAGCTGGCTTTACAAAAGAAAGATGTGCCCTTTTATGAGAGGAACACAAGGCTAAAAATACACTATTTTAGTATTGTACATGACGGCTTTTGAAAAATGGGGTGGCTTCTCAAGTTACCTTTAAACTTATTTCAGCTCCTAAAATTTATAATGCTAATCATTTTGTTTTGGTGAAACAGTCTTCTCCAATTTTGTTGTCACTTGTTGAATTTATGTATTTAATTGTAGGTTTGGAATAGTTTCTTTTAAAAAATTGTTTTGTAACTCCAGGATATTTTAAAGTATTTTCCTGAATGCATAAATGTGTGGTGGTATAATTTTTGACTTGACAAAAATGGGATTACTGTTGATCTCTTACATGTACAGTGTAAAATTTGTATATGCTTTGGTTGCCAGCAGTCTCAATACTAACAAGAAAACCATTGTTATTAATGCAGAGATGTTTTTGTCTAATCTGGGTCAGACTGCTCCGTTGGCCTAAGTGGTTGGAGCATCAGCCTCAGATGTGGGAGGTTGCAGGTTCACACCCAGGCCAAGTCATACCAAAGACTTACAAAAATGGTACTAGTAGCTGCCCTGCTTGGCACTCAGCATTAGGACTGTTAGTGTTAGGACTGGTCGGCCTGGTGTCAGGATAATGTGGCTGGGTGGGACTTGATGCTACATGTCTGCGGCATAATGTCTCAGTGCTTGAAATCACTATAAACTGCCACATTGTAGACATCGTTGTGATATTAATGAAAAATTGTTAAAGCAATGTTAAAAATCCAAATCACACACACACACTAATCTGGGTCATCATAGTGAGATAAACATATCACTTTTCCAGTAGCATTGGCATAACCAGTGTGTAAGTTTTGTGCTATACGATTTTGTTAATGTTTTGGTTTGTTTTACAATTCTGTACTAAAGTTTCTGCAAGTTGAATAAGGGTGTGCATGCAGACAAAGCTATTCTTACATGCATATATCTCTGTCAATTGACCTTTGATTTATGCTGATGAAATTTTGCACGAAAAATTATGTTCCCCCATTGCTGTAATCATGCTTTTTCACTATGACAGTTTGTATACTTTATGCCAGGGAAATGAAAGATCTGACAGTTAGTTTGCATCAAATGATTTCCTTTTACATTTTTTAATTTCTTGCATATTTTTTTTTCAGATAGACATCTTGAACCAACATTTATTCCTGACAGCAAAACCAGTGATATATTTAGTTAATTTGTCAGAGAAAGATTACATAAGGAAAAAGAATAAATGGTAAGTGACATGATTAAGTCAGATATCATTTTCTCCATTTTAAAGGAGACCAGAAATAAAATTTTTCCTTTTATATATGTAATTCTCTATAAATTTTAATTCGACTGTAATGTTTATAAATTACATATCATAGGTGGGTCTTGATTATATTGCGCGGAAGATACCACAATTCCGCAAATTGCTGAGTTTTGATGAGATGACAGATCACGTGGCCCGTGACACAATGCTAGCCAGTCCTTGAATAGAAACAGAAACATGGCGAGCAAGACGGACAGGAGGAGACCAGATTTGGGTTGCACATTAAAATGTTGAATCTGTTTCTGATGCTTATAACTGTATCTTTTGAACTGTGTGTTAAGAATTTAAAAAAAGCAATGTAATTTTAAAATAAGTACTTATACATTGTGTGCTGTGCAAAAGTGTGATAAGGATTAAGTGATGGTGCCCAATGTCAAAATTAAAAATTTACCACAATGCAATAAATTCATTTAAGAAGGATGAGATTCAATCGTATTATATGTAAATGACATATCCATTACCTACCCCCAACACACCACCTAAGGACTAATATTTTGAAAATATACATCCAACACTGATATACTGAAGAGATAATACTGAATTCTGGGCGAAGAGACTAGAATGGGTAGCGGCTTGTGTGTGAAACAATATCCATTACGGGGGAGGTGTAAAAGGCGTTGAGAACGGTTTTCATTGATTGTAACTTAAGCATTAGTTTTTCAAACAAAAAACCCCCACAAATAAATCTGCAAAGCAGAAATCATAAGTAATTAATTTAACATTAAAAAGTTTCCTTCTTACGGTTCAATAACAGTGTATTTTACGTGCAGGCTACAGTTAGCGTATTGACAAATTTGATAATATATACATGTCTGGTATAATAGTTTATATACTGTGCAGGTAAGTGCTCAAAGAAATTTTTTTTAGGCACAGGCCCCGGGCTGGTGATTTAAGTAAACACACAAGACCTTACTGAAATTCCACAAGCACGGACAGTTCATACCTGTCAACTCTCAAGCCAGGAGAAAAACCTCCCGATTTTTGGCGTATTTCCACACCTACTTCCCACTTTCGTAATATTTCCTGATTTTTTTTGCAGAGAACCCCAGATTAATACATTATGTCTGTCAATTTTCATTTCTCAAAAGAAAAAAACAACAACACCAAACCATACATAAATAGATATAACGTATGGAATCCACAGATGCCATATTCTATTGTATCACTTGTGAATATTGTAGGAATGAAGTTGGTGCCAGATTTAGGCATAAGCTAAACAAGCTACAGCTTAGGGCCTCACAGTCTGAAGGGGTCTCTCAATTTATATTATACCAAATAGGGCCTATACTGCTTCCTATAGCTTAGGGCCTCGCTTTGTCTAAATCCGGCACTGGACAAAATAATTAATATCACACGACAGTTCTTTTCTTCAATAAATAGAATGTTAAGATTAAACATTATTCACGTAAGTTTCAGATTTTTTGAAACCACTAGTTTTATAGTAAAAAAAAAAAATAAAAAAATAAAATTGTCACCAATTAGCTTAAATCCCATGAATGATCACTGTGAATGCTGTGTAATTTTCTCTGCAAACAAAATTGCATCTCCATTTCCACGAAAGAAACTTGGCCAGTTAACACCTAACATTCCTCTGCTGTATATGTAAAGTTTAATTACCATGATTAAATTAAAAGAAGGAATAAAACAAAATATACCATGCAGTATATGTGCCCCAAAAAACTAATTCGGAATAAATATTTTCATTCAGTAAACAGTGTTACATGCCTTAAGACTTAAGCCTAAGGAAATAAGGTGGGACATAAAACATGGGATAAACAGTAGCCACATGTACAGTCACTTGTGACTGCAGATTTGAACTGTGAAAATGAAGTCCTGTAGGCGTTGAAAGTTACAACAAAATAGGTAATCGTTTATTTGCCAATCAGTTGCTGGTGCTTACATACACACACTGTTGAACATGGTCCAAACGGCAGTCCTTTTCACAAGATAAATACAAGGATAAGGATTAACTGTTAATTAGTCACACTGGCTTTATTGCTTGTGTACTGAAGTCAAAACTTTAGCTATTTTGCAGTTTAGCCACAGTTGACCAGAATATGAAAAAAGGGGCTTGTCCTGGGGGATTATAATTCATATCACAGGGAGAAATGGCGCATCCCTTGAGGGCTCACATATTGGGGCAAGCGGGTGGGGTCAGCAGTCGCCTCCTCCCATTTTCTAATGTCAGCCAGTTAATGTGAAACTTTGATTTTATACCTGACCTCTTCTCTTTTAATTGCTGCTATTTAAACTGCCTAAGGGATAGTTTTATATCAGTTCCAATCACTACAGATTACCGTTTATACATACTATATGTAACCAGCATAGACTGAAAGGATTTTTTTTGTTGTTTTTTAAATTTTTTAAACATTTTTTTAAGATTACTGAAAAAAAATTTTTCTTGACAAACCCAACGGGCACCTCACTTTGAATACAGGATTGGCCCGAACTAAAAGTAGAGGGACCCCGGGTGTCGGGCTATCGAATGTTATTAGCACTACTGGTGTAGATAAAAGATCTTTGAATTGATTGTTGCATTTTGTGGTCGCTTACTCGGCCTTCTGCCAATTTTCGTAACTCACACGTTTAACACTTTTCCCAGGATTTAAAATATCCAACTGTATGTCTGGAACAGCGCCAACTTTTAGTCTAGGCCTAGCATTTGCGTATCTTAGAGCAGCCATTTTTTCAGGATCCCTCTCATAACATTCCTTTGAGAAATGTAATGAGCACAGAGTGCTGGTGTTTGAAATTGACTCGCTTTCAGTAATGTATCCATACTTTCTTTATGTCTTTATCTTTTGGAAAAGAAAAAAAAAAGATTGTCCACAGCCTTTTCTTAATGTGCCATTACACCTGTAAGCAACGCAAAACGGCATTGTCTTTTACGCTGGCAACTGCCAGTCGGGATGCTGGAGTCGCTACTATGACGTCACATCATGAAAGTAACCCAATAGGTGCGGAAATTTTGCATACGAGGTCACGGAAATTCAGCGCCTTGAAGATATGCCAATATTTAAATATTGACATTACGGTTTTCATACATTTTAATATATATATCCTTTAAAAATACATGTAATAATACACCTTGCAAAACATGATTTTGAACCTTGAAAAACCTCAAAAAATTCCTGAAAATTTTGAAAGAAATATGCTACTAACCCTGTGAGAAGATACGGTATTTGATATTTGATCTACAGGCACATTGCTAGATTGGTTGTGTGTAAAACACTTGTACAGATGTTATTGATGTTTGTTATTTTATTCATCTGTTATATTGGCCTGTTACAGGTTGTGTGTATAACACTTGTACAAATGTTATTGATGTTTATTATTTTATTATCGGTTACATTGGCGTGTTACAGGTTGGGTAAGATCAAGGAATGGATTGATACCTTTGATCATGGGGCCAGTGTCGTCCTGTTTAGTGCCGCTCTGGAATCCAAACTCATGGATATGTCACCAGATGAGAAGGAGAAATTTTTGAAGGAAAATGAAACACAAAGGTACCATATTTATCCTTAAATGATACACTTTTACAGTTATTTTGAGCACTTGATGGAAGAAGTGAACATTTTTGTTGGATCTTTTGTCTGCTGTTATTAGTAAATTTTAAGTTTTGCCTAAAAATCACTTAAGCACTTGAACTTTTTATGAAATTTGCAAGGAATCTTATATGCTCTTGTATAACCATTATAATATGAAGTGTACAGTTGATCCTAAAATTAAATCCATTATAAAATGACATCTCTGCACTTACTGTGCCCTGTTCACGGTGGCCAATCTAATTTGTAAAGGGCACATTTCCTACATAAATGTCCTGTATGTAGCAGTTTTGTGTGCCTTCTGCAGTCAGTGGCCAAGTATTTCCTAACCAGTCGTTGGTTTCTCACTGCCTTGAACAGTCACTGGTGCATATCTACAATGACCACTTTGTCTGTGCTAACTAAACTTTTGCTTCATGAGGGAGGCATTGTTTCAGTTAAGAAGTATCAAGGTGCATATATTATCTTGCTTGGACTTGTCCTTCATTCACATTGACAATTTAACTCAATGGTGTCAATATGTCAGATTGGAATACAGGCAGTTTTTATCATTAGGGTGGAGGGTTGATGAGATTTGTTTGCTGGATTATGGGGAAAGTAGTTGTGTTACCACAGTAGAAATGGAACTTGCTCTTTGTGCCATGGTGACCAGCATAGTACAGTATTGTCATCTATTGCATGTGAATTAAAACTGTCTCTGAAGAAAAAAGGTTTTTCTTTGAAAAGAGAGTTAAATCCTTTTTATTAGGTTAAAGGGTCATCTAATATTTAAAATTTGTCTGTAAAGGCAGACCAAATTTAGATTCTTGGGTCACAAAGAATACTTATGTACAGTTTCTTTTCATTTCTATTCTGAATGTCCTAGAGAAAATAATTACAGCAGTTCCTATTCTCAGTGTACTTGAGAAGATAATTATGGCAGTTTCTGTTTTCAGAATCCTAGATAAAATTATTATGGCAATTTCTGTTTTCAGTGTCCTAGAGAAGATAATTATGGCACAATTTCTGTTTTCAGTGTCCTAGGTAAGATAATTATGGCAATTTCTGTTTTCAGTGTCCTGGAGAAGATAATTATGGCGCAATTTCTGTTTTCAGTGTCCTAGATAAGATAATTGTGATTGGATACAAGGCTCTCAACTTAGCGTACTTCTTCACTTCAGGAAAAGATGAAGTAAAGGCTTGGACTATACAGGTACATTTGGTGACAAGACTTAAAGATTTATTTGTTTGGACTTTAATTCTGTATCGATTGGAAAAGTGCTGTCTTGACACTAAAGGCTAGAATATTATGCCTTTTCAGCACTGAATAACAAAATCGTTATTTTATGTGCATCTCATTCATGATAAAGTCCTTAAATGTTTAGAATACTTTTGAGATGAGGGTAGTTTTTTTGTATAGTTTATGTGATCAAGAAGTGTAGAATTGTGGTCCATTCCGTGGGAACAAAGCATGGATGGTGAAGAAGTTTTTGTAGGAAGTAGAATGCAAGAAAATCATTAACATGTACACATGTGATGACTCATCTTTCGATATGGTTACATTTACAAGTGTGAGAATTTTATTGATCACTTAGAATTTTGGAATAGGAAGGTAAAAGGTGTAATTTGTGCATTTATGTGTCCATCATTTCATGTGATGTGACATGGCATTCAAATTATAAAACAATAAGGCAAATAATATTTGTGCCAGTTTCAGAGTCAAAATTCTGTAATATGCTCATAAAAGATTAATAATATTTTTTCCTGCCTTAGAGGTGTGGCAACTAGTATTTGGCTTGTCCATGTATGGGTTTGTAAGTGCAGTCTTGATTCAAATTCTTTTTTAGCATTTCTATCTGATTACTCCATGCCCAGCTTACCTCACCTTCAAAATATAATATTGTCATGTACATAGCTTTGGTTTAGTACACACTTGGCCCAGGCTTCTGCACATGGAGTTGTAAATTCTACAAATTGGCACATTTTTAGTTTTCATCACTTGCATTTCCATAATCTCTTTAATGCACAAAGTGTTTGGAATGTTGTTGTTCTTGTAGGGTTTAATGCCATTTTTCAGCACAAGATAGGTTATACTTGGCGGCCAGTATTAATGGTGGAGGAAGAACCTGGGAAAACCCCAGAAAGAACCATTGACCTACGAGAAGCTACTGGCAAGCTTTCTCACATACATTGGCCGAACCTGAGACTCGAATCCTTGCAGACAGAGGTGAGATGGCAATGATCCGTAACGCTGAGCGCTTTAGACCACTCAGCCACTCAGGGCTCCCTGTTTGGAATATAACATCGTCATATAGGTTGACTCCTGATCCTGGATTATTCCTCAAGGTGGGACCATGGGGTCAAGAATTATAATGGGGAAACATTTTGCTTCAGGTGTTCTCTTTTGTGTTTCTATGACCAGTTCTCTTAACATTTGAAATATAACATCTTTACATAATGACCATAGAAGTTCTAGGTTGGAACCTTAGGGTAGGTATTAGTTACATAGCAAATAAATTCTCCCCCCACCACACACACACACAGATAAGAGGAATTGTTTGAGAGGAATTTTTTGGCCCACCTGCATGTTGGGGGGTTGTTACGTTGTTGGTCAGGATGCAGGATACCTTTTGGTTACACATTTGATTCTATTATGTTGTAAAGAACATTTTATTCTGCGCATTGTGTTCAGGGCCCATCCATTTTTCTGTCCATCTGACTTTCATTTATGCAAATTAACTCTGATTATTATTATTGGATTTCAACCAGATATGGTGTGCAAATTGATATTGATGAGATATGACTGAGTTTTATGGTCAGCCATCATTTAGCAGAATTATAGCTTATGATTGTGACACCCACCACTGTTATCTGAATCTCATTAATGTTGGGAATTACATCTGCTACCTTTGGAATCCATCCCTCCTGTAGACTTGAAAAAAGTGTCTCTCGAGATATTTTGTATAGACAATGGGAAACAACTCATCCAGATTACCTCCCCTTACCATGCTAGTTGACACTATACCCGATATAGCCAGTTTTAACTGTCTCTGTAACCTGTCAACAGGCCTCTCTGAATCTGTTGGATTTATATTTTTTACTCTTAGCTATCCAACATTGTTTTGCGGTGATACAGTAAGTCCGATAATTATTCTGTGTAGTGTGTCCTACATTCTAGTTTATTTCTGTGAATTTTCAGATATGATTGTGAATTTGCTAATGGTTTGTGACTGTGTTATGTATACATTTGGTAACTCCATTTTAACCACTGTATCATATTGCAGTACACAGTTTTCATTTGTAGAACTACTCAGGATTGTTTATTCTAACATAATATGTTACACCTTTTATATTTATGAAATCAGTATATAATTAATTACCATTTCATTTTGTCTGTGTACATTTGATCAGTAGCTCTTTCCTATGTTTTGACTTGCAGACTGTTGTTGATTTAGGATGTTTACAGTCACATGCGTTCACATAATTTGTTATTAGATAGCCATTATCTCGTGCTATAATTGCACTTGCTGTGGTTTTTTTTCTTTACATTTTCAGATTGTCTGCAGCAGCTTTGCAATTATAATTAAATGCAAGAAGTGCAGAATTAATGTTGTGGATGATAATCACAAGCCGTGTCGTGCATGTACAAAATGCTTATTGTCTAACACCTGCAGGGTGTGCTTTCTGTAGACCAAGCATGTATGGACCAGTGTTTTGCAAAAGCAGCTCAACGGCTGAGAGAGAAGGGCCAGATCTAAACTTGGCAAACAGTACATTTCGTGTTTACATCCTACTTCCTACTGGTTGACTAGTTTAGCTTGGGATTTTTGGAATTTCCTCCCCCTCCATCAGTTAAGCTGCCTTAAATAGAGGAATCCTTGCAGTTGGACCCAAACACAGATATTGAGTCCAGAATGATCAATATGATTCACAAAGCCTTGTCAACAAGAATGTTGATAATTGAATACAAGAAATTTCATCTTACAAATATGAGCAACCCACTGGGTACAAGTCCAGTTACCACCCATGCATGATATAGGTGGTGAAGCCAAGTATATCGGGTTTTTTTTATGATTTTCTGTTTGACCTCTATGTGTGCCCTTTACAGGTGACTTATCTCTCAGTGGTGCTTGATTTCAGACAATTCAGTTGATTTACCTTCAGAAACAGGGAACAAAGTCACCACACATATCTTTAATTTGGGACTACTTTCATTGGTGTTCCCAGTATGGAATAAAAAATACAGATATGTCATTTTCTGGGTAAGCTAATTGTCCGTGCTGATTATCTTTCAAGGAAGGGAAACATGTTGCACACACATTGGTCCCTCCATCTATCTTCCATTGAGTTTTCTGCCTGTGCAGGGTTTACCAATGATAGATCTGGTTTTACGACAAGATGGAACAAAAATGTGCCCACTTTTGTCTACCCATTTTCAAACCCCAATGCATGGTCTATTGATGCCCTTCCAATCTGGGCCTATACCTTCGCTCCATCAGTTAACATGCTGAAGTTAATCCAGAGGGGCACACATTGCAAGGTGTGTTCTGATTGACCTTCTCCAATCTCACATAATGAAGTAATCCCAAAACTTCCCAAACAGTTGCAGTTGCCAGTCTTTCATCCATGTCTGGAGAAACGTATACATTATGCATGGTTTTTGTTCAGCATAAAAACACTAAAATCTTCAGTAGTGGAAATGATATCAACAGCCAGATGGCCCAAAACATAGAAAGTGTTTGGGGGGAATGGTATGTTTTTTGTGACTGGTGTGATGCAAATGACATCACATGACTATCAGCCTCCATTTCCAAGCTAGCTAAGTTATTTCTTTTTCTCTATGAAAACAAGAAGCTAGCAACAATAACAGTTAACAGATATTGTCCATGATTTCTGACACATTCAGACATCATGGGCATCTTGACGTTGGTCACTATGAAGATCTTTGAATATATTGACAAATTTCAATCTATCCTGACTTTGCCTGACAACCCTGTTCACAAATTGGAACATACTGTGAGTTTTGACATGGTCCAACTCTTCAAAGTTCGAGACTTTATCCATTGTCCCACTAAATCAACTACATTCATTTGTTTTAAAGACTCAGCTGGCTTTCATTACTGAAAAGAGGCTTTCGTCTGCTGGTAAGCAGAAAATAATTTTATGAGAGAGGCAAGGTTACAGGACTCGGTATATGCTTTCTGAATTTTTCTGAAATGTACAAAGACTGTATGGTCTTGGATCTCTCACAGGAATAGATAAAGATATTGGCCCCTGAATTACAAGGTATTTATATGAGCCTTTCAGTGCAGTGTCCCAGTTAACAACATAATGGAATTTATTGGCATGCCCAGTCCACTTTTGGTTGCTGCTCGGACAGTCACTATGCCAAGCCACTCCTGACAAAACCACATACTAGTTAACTTTGCCCAAGAAAACCTTCATAATTATTTGTCAGGTTTAGGAGCCTACTTGGTGCACATTTACATACACCTATATCCAGTTGCGTTAACTTTTGTTAGGAACGTTTTACCCTTTAAAGTAGAGTTCTTTTAACACTACAGAGTGTTTTAGGCAGATGCTGGATGCTCAGCATTTTCTCTTTCTCTTACCAGTTATTCTGATGTTGGGTAATGTTTTGACAGTAAAAGGAAATTTTATAGTCAAATTTGCTTAGTGTTGGACCCACATTTTGTATATTGCTTTATATTGGTGAGACTTTACAGGTTTTTGTAGTACATGTTCTACATCATCAGTTGTGTCTTTCATTACGTAGTACCTCATTTTCTCTGTTACTTCTGTGGTCTCACTTTTTTTCCCATACGAAGCTACACTGCCTCAATATTGGGAGACATCAGTTCTGGAATTTGATTGTTTGGTATACTGCTATTGGCCATGGGGTCAACAAGTAGAACATTTTTTGATTTTCTTATATTCACATAACCTGAAACACATTTCACTTATATTTGGAATAATATACATATTTCCCTTTTCTCTCTATACCACTGAGCGGAGTCGTCAGGGCCACCCGCTTGACTTATGCTGAGCTTGAGGCCGAGCAAGATGATAAACCGCGCACAGTAAGGGTGATGAGTCATCGAGAGTCGAATGTGCACCCACATTGATCCCTATCATACAATAGTACAGTGGCTGTATGAAACCAATTTGAGTTCACTGGACTTCCTTCCCTCGAGGGGGGGTGGGGGGCTGATCCAGGTCACTCGGAGGGACTTCAGGTTTCGTTCATCAACAATCCCCTCGCACCTCCACACGATAAACGTTCAGATCGGGAGATGGATGCCTTTTGATAACAGAGGATACGGTCACTCATATAACACGTGGGAGTTTGTGCTAAGGACACATTCCCCAATAAGTTACTCAAGACTTGCTGTGGCATGCAAACAGCAGGTGGAAGCCCATTCCGAATCTTCTCACCATATTCAAGACCGGGAAGGCGATGTCATTCCACCTCCCTGTCAGACGGGGCGAGTACGCTGGTAGTCTCGATCTGACAGATGTATACTTCCACATCTCTATCCACCCTGTATGTTGCTAGTTTCCACATTTACCGCCACACAGTTATGAACTCGCTGTTCTTCCCTTTGGCCCTCATCAACCCTTGGGCTTTGACTCACACTAAGGACTCCACTGTCTCCCCATTCCAGGCATCATCATCTACATCAACAGCAGCATACCTGGGTAGCATTTTTAAGAAACACATGGTAAGTTCTATCCTACTTGGTGGCGGAACGATCTCCCTTCCCTGCTAGATCATCCAGGCCTTTTCATGAACTGGGAAGTTCAGACCTCTGTACATCCCAGAATTTCATCCATATGGGCACGGACTTCTTAACCAACCAGAATCTGGCGTGTCCCCTTGTGTTCAGGCTCCCAGAATCGTCAAACTTGTTCAGTCCATTTCCATCAAGACTTGGATTTCATTGGGAGAGTTCTTGGAACTCTTTGGCTTTTATATGGCAGCCAACTTGACCCTGCTTGGCTGTCTCGTTATGCAAGCCTTGCTATCACATTGGCACCCTGTTTTACGTCCTCTTAATCAAGCAGTCATGATCAAACCCAAAATTTGATCATTCCTGTGTCAGGTCAAAAACAGCAGCCATGCAAGATTCTGTTCGTGTCCACAGGGATCAATGATCTCGCACACATTCCAACATCATGCGGATGTGACATTGGGCATGATAAAGATCTCTCAGATCTGTTAGACAATTTGATCTCCAGCAGCCAAAATCCATAACGTTATTTCCAAAGTGGAATTTGTCTTGGGTTCTAATTTGGCTCAACTTGAGCAAGTTTGAACATCTCGCTCACTAAAGTTATTGTCGTACAAGACATGCTTCCTGATAGCTTTAGCTTTCACATGCAGGATCAGTGAGCTACATGTCCTTTCCGTCGACCCAAACTATCTTCTGTTCAGTTCGGATCGTTTGATAGTCCTCCTTGCACAGCCAGGCCTAGTTGCCAAGAATCAGTTGCTGTCCGTAGGTAACCGACGAGTTGTCATTCGTCCTCTCTTTTCCATAGAGAAGTTTAGAGAGGCAGCCATGCAAAATCCTGTCTGCACCCTTAAGCACTACTTGAGATGCTCAGAGACAAGTCATGGCATGAGCCTCTTTTCATGTGGCTTACTGCTCCGAAGTTGTGAGCAATCTCTGTGAGACAGAACACAGGATATCATGCTTCACTCCCTTTATTTCTGGCTGAAGGTGATCATATGCTTGGTGTACTCTGACCTCTCACCAGATCAGAGTAGCCTCATATCTGTGCCCTCAATACTACTTGAGACACACAGAGACAAGTCGTGACATGCGCAAAAATATCACTTCCTCCCATTCAAGGTTGGAAAACAATGCATCACCCCCCTCAAGTCCATGCTTTGTGGTTGAAGAGGGTTATATGCAGCAGCCCTCGAAATCCCACTCGCAGGCTTGCAATTTTTAAGTGGAAATATGTCATTTGCAAGCTCAGAAAATAACAAATAGGCTATTGTACAGTGATATGTTTCACAAAAATCATGATTTTCTATCTACTTTTTAAAAAAATGATTTATTTACCGGCAATAAATTTGACTAGCATTTTTAGTTGAGATGCGAGTCAAGATTGTCGAGAACATAGAATTAGAATAACAATAATAATGTACTTATATGTTTTGAATGCATGCCATGTGCAGGTGATAGGCATGCCTAGAGGCATATTTTGTGCGTACATACCCACCCCTTTTGGAGTATTGTCAAGTAACTTAGCAATATTCGGATCAGTTCGACTGAGAAGAGTCAGTTGCATCAGCAGCAAGCACCCAGTCCCACTCAGACATCACGCGGGTATCACATGCTGTGTGCTTTGTTTTGAGTTCAATCTTTTCTATTTTGTGTTCACAGTGTCTTTTATTCATCCCCAGCTTCACTGGGTATCCTGTGTTTGGGTTATTAATTATTATTTAAAGTGATATTTAATACAGCTATTTAAAAAAAATTCTAAATAATTGGTACTTCCTGGCTCAAGGCATATGTCATGTGGGCAGACATAAATGCATGCTTGCAGTGGCTGATTTATAGGTTAGGTAAAATGTTTTTATAAAAATTGCAATTATTGTGTGGGCATTGTTTGGCTAGCAAGTTGTCATAACAAATTGCGAGTTACTCATGGCTACAATTTTCAAGGGTTTTGCTCATGAGGAACACAGCTCATGAGATTAGAACCATTTCTGCGAGCCTTGCATTCAAATGCAATGTTTCGATCTGAGACATTATGGAAGATGTTGGCTGGCATGCAGAGTCAACCTTCTTGAGTTTTGACCTCAGAGATTTAGCATCGCAGACACAAACGTTGGACCTGGTAAAGCTGGTGGCAGCAGCACTGATAGCCACCAGACCCAACTAGACCAATCAACACAGCCCATTAGTTTCGCTGGATTCGCCAGTGCAAATTTTTGGTAGGTGAGAAGATCTCAACATCATCTTCTCAGCCATGTATATATAGATATATATACACAAGTCCCAGGTCAAGGGATCTCAGGCTGTGTTGCTTAGGTCATTAGGAGAATGGGTTATCTTTCATATGGGGAATCCAGCTACTTATATCCAAAAAGGATACCCGAGATAGAGGCCGGATGCTTGCATCCCCTGCTGCTATTACTTATTCTCCTAACGTAATGTGATTTGGGAGTGTATTCAAAGGAGAAAGCAAATTTTTAAAATTAAATTATGTTTCACCAAAAATATTTACCCAATCACATTACTTAAAAACCCTTCCAACCACCCCGCCATGTGAGCATCTGCAAGTATGTTTCACTCAGCTAAAAACTGGCGACACCTGGTGGTATCAAGGGAAGTAATGGGCACAAGTTACCTGTCCTTTGTCTGTCTAAAAGTTGGTAATCAGACAATTTTCGTATTTTAGTAGGGCTGGATTCATGAGTTAGCGGGCTAATATTCTTAATGTAATGTAATTGAGTAAGTATTCTCAGAGAAACATAATTTACTTTAAAAATTTGCTTTCCCACTGACTTCTCTCTTCTGAGAAAGCACAGCACTTGACACATACACTCTGAGGGCCAAGGCAAAGTTCATCTGAGGCTGAACAATCTGTCAGGTAGTCTGAGTTTTCTCTGACTTGCCCCACCCCACTTTAGATATGTTGACAACAAAAATGTCAATGTCAAAAATTGTGTGGCAGGGGTCAGAGGAAAGTGGATGGTTACTTATAGGGCTTCTGACTGGTTTTATGGATTTTTCCCATCTGTTTCACTGATTGAGCTTTGAATGGCTAATGCGCTTTATTTTATTTGAGTGTTAGATATTTTTTTGGATAACTGCCGAACTTTAAGTTTCAGTTAACAACAGCACTGACATTCGAGGAGGCTCCACTAATAGAGGACATAATCCTGCGATTTGAAAATTTTAAAATATTAAAGTTAGTTAAGTATTTACATGATTGCATAAGCAATAAGGTAAATGCCAGAATTTTTAATTTATTAATTTTGTTAATTTTCCTGTCATTCATTAATGTGAATGCACTGTAGTAGATATTCACATGTCAGAGTTAGCTGTTGGACCAGTCCTTAGGGAAGCAAGCAGAGGTATTGATCTGGCCTTGTCTTACACTCAGCATAAGGTTATATATGGATGAAGGATGGAGAAATTACTAAATTTGCAAATTCATTTTTTACTCTGCATCGACTTATAGGCCAGCAAATACAGTGGTATTGTTGTCTATCACATCTTGGCTAGGCTTTGTGTTTGTGTTTGTCTTCATGCACTGTGACAGGTCACCATGTTCCATGATCATTTATTTATACAGCTGCAGACTACTTAATGGTGCTCCACTTTTGATTATGATTATGCAAACATGACTGCATTCACTTTAATTTCTATTATTTAGGTTGGAACCAAAGCTCCACAGGCTGCTGGTAGAATTCATTCAGATATGGAAAAGGGTTTCATCATGGCAGAGGTGATGAGCTTTGATGACTTCAAGGAATATGGATCAGAGAATGCATGCAAGGTCAGACTATATCATTAAAAACTTGTGAACTTGTATGCATATTACTTTTTATCTATCTTTTCTGATAGTCTGGGTCATTTTTAGCTCAAATTGCCTTTTCATACCTGTGAGTCCTTAGGTGTTTGCTGAAAGTCTTAGGGAAAAAAACACTTAAACTACAGACTTACGGAATAAAAGCACAAATTATGGAAATAAAATTGTGGTAAAATCCAGATTCTGGCTTGTCCGTGTTTAATTCAGATGCAGTTTTCATATTAGGTTCAGTGGAATCGTTCAGGGAACCAGGCTTACTTGACAGGAGTAGCTAAGATGCTTTGGACTGTGACTATTTTGTGATGCAAAATATCAGCATGATCAAGCTGTTACTTTTTCTTTTTTTTTTTAAATGGCATCCAACAAGCAACATGTGAGGACAAAAGGGACAATAAACTGCTTAAAAAGTTTTAATAGTGAAGAAGGGCAACGATTACATTTAGTGGACATCATGTTTTGATTTGAGTATGTCACATGATGGGAAAGATGACTGCCGTTGCCTCGGCCCACATGAAATTTAATATATTTTTTAATGACTACATCAGTTTGAGAGATATGGATTAATTGAGCTCCGTAGGGTTTGGAAATGTAGTTTGTGAAACTGTGCTGGAGGTAGTTATGGTTGAGGTCAACTTTAAAAAATTTTGAATTGAACATGATGTTTACTTTCACTGCATCAGTCTTGAATCATGCTTCCAGACGTTCAAATGCATGTTTTCCAGCTTGACAATAGCAGGACATAATATTTTTTAACGCTTTGCTGAAAGCCAGTCCAACATACGGCAAAAAAATCAACTGCCATATTGAGAAGGTCCTGTTGTTGTTGTAGGGTTTAACACCATTTTTCAGCACAAGATAGGCTATACATGGCGGCCAGTATAATTGGTGGAGGAAGAACCCTGGAAAACCCCGGGAAGAACCACCAACCCACGAGAAGCTACTGGCAGGCTTTCTCACGTACCCACGTTAGCTGAGCCTAAGACTCGAACTCACGCAGACAGAGGTAAGATGGCAGTGATCCGTAATGTTGAACGCTTTAGACCACTCTGCCACTCAGGGCCCCCGAAGGTCCTGTTAGGGTTGGCAATCTTCCTTTTATCCACTATCTGACTATTAGGTAATTTTCCATTGCCCATCAGCAATTGTTGTTTGTATCTTTGGATGTCATGTTATTATCCAGTTCTGAACATTATTGGAACATGAGTTAATAAAAGATTTCTGAAGAGTTCAGTAAAGAGCAAATTTCAGGCATATTAATGAGGTGTTTTGAGTCAGTTGGCTGAGCTTGTTATGTCTCCGAAGGCTACATGTCAAATCTGATTTTGGTCAAAACGGGGGACAATAAGCTTATATGATGAAAATCAAGGAAGAGTTTAATAATCGGTGACAGTGACGCGTAATGAAGATGTGATCTTGCATCAGATTGGCTGAGATTGTTGCTAATTGGAAGCTGTGGTTCTAGCCAGACTTTCATCAAACTTAGGAATAAGGCTTATATTAACCAGATCTTGGTTAAGTTTCATAATGAGCAATATCTGTGCATATTAAAAGGTGATATTGCCTCTAATTGGATCAGCTTGTTGATAGTTTAGCAACTCTGTTTAGGATCCGATTTTGATAAGTCTTTTTCAGTGGTATTATCTCATGAAGACGTTGAATGAGTATGAGCAAGATCTATGCCCACTTATGAGATGATCTTGTTTCCAATTTGTTAGATAATTATCACACCAGAAAACAAATTTTGATTGGATTTTGTTCAGACTTGGTTAATAAGTGTACATCATAATTGCTTTTTGACTGGTTCTCTAAGTGTCATCTGTGCATATTATTGAGGCCATCCACCATCAGGTTGACACTGGATTTTAGCTCAATAGAGGCATAATTTCTATTCGATTTTGAAAAAACATGTTAAATAAGTTTGTATCATCACGAGCTTGGATGAGTTTGATTATGGTCAAAATCTATGAACAGTTATTATGCTTTTATCTTTGGAAAAAAATTATAAGTTCATGGTAATAGACAAAATTGGCAAGATATACAGGTTTGGAGATTGTATGGAGTTGTTATGTTACTGTGCTACATTTAACTGCTTAGTAAAATGGTCAGCTGTTTGATTATTGGCACACAGGTATCAGCTCATTTGGCCTCTTGTTGGACAGAGATTGCTCGTGTTAGAAGGCCATGTGAGATGAATCTATCACATATAAGTATGCTTGATATTAGCAATGATATTGTTATCATGATGTATAATCAGATTCAACGTAACAGTGTGATCATCATAATAGTTGTGCTTTCAGCATCAGTACATGTAATCGATACACATTTGTCCTCATTAATATCAACAGTCTACAGGTAGTGGTTGGTTGCATTCTTTAACCATGGCCTGTATTGATTTCAAAATTTTTTATCAATCTGAAATAGTATCAACACCATCATATTTTTATAACAATATCATAATTTTAAAAAGTGAAAAAGTGGTAATATTGCTAAGAAACTTCACATTTGCAATAATGTTGATATATTCATTTTGGATGTCCCTGTGATATCTGCAGGGAGGGCTTTTTGGTATCACCCATGTCCTTCCATCGCATCATATCCCGCATTTTTTTTTTCCATGGCACAATAAAGTTTAGGAGGACTTAATGGATATTAACTAGATTTGATATGAGGACTTCATGGGTATTAACCAAATTTGATATGAGCTATAACATTAAGAAGTCCTAGTTCAAGCTTGATATTCACCATTTTCTTTTCCAACAAAATATTACTGAATATTTGCTCCTGATGTAGAACTTCTCCCTTCAGTTGCTTCATAGTATTGTTTAAGTTCAAGTGTTCAGGCAGTCTGTAGATTCAAAGCAAATTTGGTAAAGCTTTTACATCAGCAAGATCTCTGTTAAGTTTGATTTTCACCATGTTCGAACAAAATTTGAAGTTGTTATGGCCCCTTTTTAGCTTAAAACTTTCTCCTTCAATCACGATTTCATTCTTTTTCACTAAATTGTAGAAGAATTTAATGGATTCTAACAAAATTGGGTATCAGGCTTTATTCTAAAAATAGCTAGGTCAGGTTTGCATGTCACTATTTTGGAAAAAAAACATTACCGAGTGATGACCCCAGTTTTTCAACTAAACCTTTGCCCTTCAGTTGCATCATATTTGGTAAGAGCATCCTTTTCATGAGGACATAAATCTAGTAAAATGCATGCAACAAAATGTATTGTTATTAAATGCACTAAGGTCATTGACAGTGTTAAATCTTATAAGAAATAAAGATCACTGAGAATAACAGATCACTCAGATCTGGAAGATTCTGTTAAGAATTGCTCAGAGAATCCAACTGAGAAGTTTGAACCGCAGGGCCATCCAGCCTCTATTGAGTGTAGTGATGAACACTAATGACAATTGCATTACCTTCAAACCCTCTATTAAGTCTTATTCAATTTATATTTGTACTGTAGCAACTGCAGCGTTGTGTGAGTAATAATATTAAAAAGGGGGAAATTTTGGACATATGGAAATTGGAATCTTGGCTTGTGGAATTTAAGCCAGGGCTTGTGATTTTTTCTAAGTCACCAGCCCTGGGCCTGTGTCTTAACAATTTTTTCTTTGAGCACTGAATATGGATACCACAGCGACCATGTTATTATCGCTTCTTCATCAATAGTTTTCACAAAAAGACTTCTTATAATGACTAGTAGTCCTATATGAAAACAGTGCAGATCTGAAATTCATTATGGCCACCACAGCAACCATATACTCCTCCAGAACGGTAAGTCATATCAGCATGAGGTTTTCACCAAGAGACTTATTATGCCCTGTTGATCCTAAATGAAAATAGTGCTTCCTGGACATATAACTTCCAATGGCCATCATAGAAACTTTTTTTTGCAGCTTTACCAAAATGGCTGGTCATATCTACCTAGAGTTTTCACTAAAAGACTTATTATGATGACTTGTGTTTTATTATTCAGTTTGTTTCTGGTTGTACTCTTCCCTGAGAAATACATTGATCATATTTTCATTAAATATTTTGTTATGTATGTTCTTTACTTTACACTGAAGCACACATGTCATGTACATTTACGTAAACAAAGGAGAATTTTAGGTGATATTTATAAGGGGAAGTACATATCAAAATCGGTCCATTTGGATCTATTTCAGAACAGTAGAGTTTGGACTGGAACGTTAACATTTTATTCTTGATTCATTCACGCACATTGCACAGTTAATATTTATCATTACTAGTGTTTATTAAGTTGCTGAAACTTAAATAACCATTCAGTTTTGTGATTAAAATCCCAGGTTGATATCAAGTCAAAACTGACCTTGTGCTGAAGTAAAGCTTGGGACATTACAGTACCTTTCTCCACATTTGATGGTGTTATTGGCATGGGTTTTTCACCAAAGTCTTCTAACAGTGTCTTGTTTGTTCTGAATGAAAATTATGCTAATCTTATATCCAGTATAGCCACCACATTATTTGAAAAAATTATTGGATGGTTTCAACACTCGGCAGTTCAAATGAAGAAATTTACTTATCTTGAATTTCTGAGAGAAAAAATTGTACAGGAGAATGCGAGTCCCTTCAAGGGACTCATGTTTCATGACAGATAAGGGGGTGTGGAAGAATCTTAAGAGTTCTAGCTGATATAAAACTATGTGTAGCAGTTCTCGATGTAATCTAACAATGATTTTATTTTTCAAAGTTTTCATTTTTATGCCCAGCTTTTAATAGCAATTGTTCTTTCATCACTTATTGCAATACTCTGTTTCTATGGTAACATCATTTCAGAATTTTTGTAAGCAGCAGGTGATTTATCCTTGACATCATTTTGTCACCTGATTGATCTAAAATATGTTAGGGAGTTGTATTACCAGTTTTAGATGATTAAAATTTGCCGACCCTGAAATGGGTAATTTTATGAGTGAAATGAAAATGGAATGCCAACAAAATGCAGAATGAACTTAGAGGTAATGCAGGATGAATGCAGAATGCAAATCTAAGCAAATTAGGAGAGCATATACAAAAACAAAATCCAGAATGATAAATGATAAAAATAAAATAAAACAGGATTGCATTTCATGAATGAGTTTGAAAATCTTTTTACCTGTATTTCAGGCTGTTGATAAATTTCTGTGGTCAAAAGCCATTTTACATGGTATGCCAGTCAGTGATCATATTCTTAGCACAGACAATTTTTCTTTACTTACGTGGTGTGACATTGTTATGACAACTACCACTGATGTGACATCATCTACACTGGTTGTTATATCCATCATTTTATTTCAAACAAACAAAATATGAAATAAATGTTGTTGATAAATATCATTCAGCTGTATTTATACATTTATTGCAGTTGTGCTTTTATTTATCCTAATGCAATGATATCTTTAGAATTTTGTGCATTTTGAATTTTATTAAAGTACATTTTTAATAAGACAAGATATGAAAGAAATTGATATCCCTGTTTAATACTACTGAAAATGGGAATCCTGACTCTGGTAAATTATTTCCAAATTAACAGAAATGAAAGAAAGTGAAAGGAAGCAATAATCATGAAATCAAAATGCATTTCTGTGACCTAAAGGTAAAAGAAGAGATGATGGCTGAAACGCAAACATAAAGAGAATGCAAATGATAAATAGATAAAATGCTGAATGAATGCATGATGAAAGGAAAATGAATGTGTATTTGCTAAAATTACCTGTTCAGGGTCTGTATACTTTATAGAATTGTAGATTACAAAATTACAGACCTTGAATTGGGTAATTTTACTAATTCTATTTATACTATATAATTTAATGAACATGCAACCATATACTTAATAGATTTATAGAAGAGTTAAGACCCTCTATCTTAGAATATTTGAAGATGAGATATTTTTGTTGCTTTTATGTATTTTCTCTCTCTTAGGCGGCTGGCAAATACAAGCAGAAAGGAAAAGAATATGTCGTGGAAGATGGAGACATTGTCTTTGTTAAATTCAATGCAGGAGCAGGATTGACTGCTGGTGGTGCTGCTGCCAAAAAGAAATGATTACAAATGTTTTACGAAATGTTAGTGATTATTTTTTATTGTACCATATTATTGAAAAAGTCACTGTAACCTTTTACCTATGGTATCTGACTGAAATTTTCAATTAACAAGAAAGGTTGTTAGTCTGTCCCAAATACTCCATCATCTCTCATATAACATGGTAAAAATCTTGCACAATATTAACTTTTCTGGCTTGTTTATTTCAGACATTACTATTCAGTTGGTACAGTTTAATTATTTGCCATTTTTAATAGAAAATAGTGCCTACTTGTTGCACGTATAACCAATTAAATTTGTATTGTTGCACGCATGACCAGTTAAATTTGTATTGTTGCACGCATAACCAATTAAATTTGTATTACAGATAGGGGTCACTGTATTCTTAAGCAAAATGTCAGTTTTATGGATGTCTTTTCTCTAGAATATTTGATCAAATGGAGAAGTAAAATGTCCCCTGATACAGTGGACCATTGGAATGACCCCTGATGCAGTGGACCAATGGATTGTCCCATGATGCACCAGACCATTGGAATAACCTGATACAAGGGACCATTTGATTGTCCCCTGATACAATAGACCAATGGAATGTCCCCAGATACAAGGGACTATTTGATTGTCCCCTGATACAATGGACCAATGGAATGTCCCCTGATACATAATTCAATATGCATAAATATATAAGTTATCCAGACCACAATTGTCCAGTCAGATTCTGTGTTTCCAAAAGAGACTGCATGATTGACATTTTTTCTGCACTAATATGGGGTCGTATACTGTGAAACCATAGTCATTGAAAGCTAGCTTTTTAATGTTGCAGTCTGTTTTTATAATTGGTCACATAAAATGTGAGAGTGCTGCAAGGTAAGAAAGGGATCATGATATTTTAATTCTTTCATGTAAAGATCGGATCATTTTTTTTGTTTTAGCAGAATCCATCTTGTTACAGTACTAAGAATTATGAGATTTGTACATTTGTCCTTTTCATTTCCATACAAGGCTCCTGTTCATCAACAGTTACCAGTCGGTTAAAATGCATGAAACACAAGTCCTGTTCATAAAAAGGTACCAGTGTGTTAAATGATCAAATTTGTACACGAGTTCTTTTCATGCCCATACCAAAGGCGTGTTCATAAACGGTCACTTGTCTGTTAAAATTCATGAAGGCTTGTTCATAACCAGTCACTTGTCTGTTAAAATCCATGATACAGAAGGCCTGTTTGGAAACAGTTGCAGATTTATTTGAAACACATGATACTTTGCTAATATGACTAGTTCTTTAATGAACTAGACTGCCTTTGTTATTTTATGTGGTGCAGAGATTGTTTAAATCTTTCAGACAGTGTTTGAATCTTTTTGAGTATGGCAGACATTAGAAATGATCAGTTTCTTGTGCACAGAGTAATTATAAACTCATTGAACTTTTTTGTGGCCATGAACATTTCATTCTTGTTGCATCATTTTCAAGTATTAGCTCAAAGTATCGAAAAGAACAGCTGAAAACTTTGCATAAAAAGTAGCCTTTTCTTTACCCGCTCCATTACTAAACCCCACATGCCTGGCCATGAAATTTCTGTAGTGTTAGGATACAGCTATGCATGCTTACTTTCAGGATCAGACCCATTGAAAAGATGTCAAAGCTGTATGCCAGCATATCCAGCAAAAAAGTGTATGATAAATTCTGGAGGATATTTTTAGTACTCCAGTATTCACAGTTTTAGAATTTTTATATGCAGCACCAGAAACATGGTAGTTAATCATCTGTCTGTCCAGTCTTATGTTTATGTCTTTGGCCATGGGCTGCAGTGAGTGATTGGTTTTCCATTAAAATATTGTAGTTAGGATTCAATACAGTTTTCCATTTTCAGTAATTAGTATAAATGCCATCAGAATATTGCCTCAGTTAAGCATTTAAATGATATTCACAGATTTCTTTGGCCTTAATTTTCCACACTATACAACTGCCAGAAAACACTCCCACTCTACACCAACCTTTCTTTGTTCATTTGTGGAGGTATATTTATTATTTTTAGGCAGATAAGACCATTTGTCTCATTTCTTGAATTACATTTTGGGAATGAAACAGTCACGGTTGAATATTCAAATGTACCCCATGTTACTTTTTTTAGGATACAAGTATTATAAACATGAGAAAAAGTTAGAAATAACTCATCTTTTGTTGTTATGAATTTATGTTTTAAAAATAATTTACATGAAAATAACTATGAGGTGACACAAAAATAATTAATTGAGAAGTCTCAATTCTACTTGCATTTTAAAATTTTTTAAAAATTTCTCCAGCCAGTAACTGTTAAAGATGCATCTTAATGTCATGTTGCTGTTATTTTCTGATATCTTTCATGTGGAATTTCTTTATATCTTATTATTGTTTGACAGTAATACCTGTAATTTGGCAGAAGGTTAAGCTAGTGATCAATTTTGTTAAATGGTGTGCACATTTGTATCTGTACATCCATCTGCACCCTAGATTAGGATCAGTGTTAAATTTTTTGGGATTAAGCTCATTGTTAAAGTCTTTTACTTTCTAGTGAATAGAATTTGTGGAGTCTGTGAGTCTGCCATCTATCCATGTAAATTTAAAGGTCACAGTTGAGACTTTCAAATTTTGAACCAGGACTATATATAATTTATTCCTTGTACTGTCTGAAATTGGATTTGCATCATATCTCCACCCCTACACCTCCCCTTTGTAACCTCCTGTCACTTTTATTGGGTATAGGTTGATAGGTATTGACAACAATACATTTACACATGATAGAAACAAGCAAAGAGAGAGAGAGACAGAGAAATAAAAGGATATTTTGTGGATATAAAACACAAATAAAGCAGTTTCAGCAAGTATATGATGTCTACTTTTTCTTTCTATATCTTCTTCTTGAAGTAAGGTGGTTTTTTGGATTCACTCAATGTATCACCCTTGCACCTTTCAGTGTGTTATCCTCCTTTTCCAGGTTTCATCTCGTATTATTGCCCCAATATCTGACTCTTGAGGTGTGATTTCACCGAGATGACAGTGCAGTTTAACAAAATAAGGTGGCTATGACCTGGTTTTGTTGAATTCCAACATCTTTTAACTTTTGACACAAAAGTTGTACTATAATTGCATTTTAAGATGAATATGTTTATTGCATTAAAACTAGGTCACTCTGATTTACTTTCCTGTGTAAAATGTGCACCCAACTATGAATATTTTTGACCCTGATACATTATTTTTCAATTCATATGAAAAACGAACAGCATAGGCCCTGGTCTGCCATTGCAATATGGGCCTATTGATGGATTGCCAGAACACAGATTACCATTGCTTTATGAGGCTATTGTTTGATCGCCAGCACACAGATTACCAGTGCATTTATGGGTCTGTTGATGGATTGCCAGAACACAGATTGTCAGTGCATTATGGGCCTATTGATGGATTGCCAGAACACAGATTACCAGTGCATTTATGCATCTGTTGATGGATTGCCAGAACACAGATTGCCAGTGTATTGTGGGTCTTTTGATGGATTGCCAGAACACAGATTACCAGTGCAGTATGGGTATTTTGATGGATTGCCCAGAACACAGATTGCCAGTAGGTCCTCCAACCCATTAGCAGAGTACTTTCAAACCAAAGTGCCTTTTATGAGAGAAATTGTAATTGAAAGTAAACAAAATTCTCAATATGGACTGAAAAATTTCCAGAATGCAGATTATAAATAAGGAAGTTATGAGTATGTTCATTTCATTTGTTTCATGTTCTGCTTTAAGGCAAATAAACACTAGTTGGCCATTTAATGCTGGGGCAGTTGAGAGTTCAAAGCCTTGGCCAAGAACACAGCATAGTTGCCAAACCAAGACTGATCAAATGGAGGGATTTAGTTGCATATTGACCACTGATCTGTCATGGCTCTTACCCCAAATAGTCACTTTGTACAACAATCAGGAATGTGTGTCAGGCCTGTTCTACATCCTTGCAGGGAGTTTGTATGTGACATAGTAAATAATAAAGGAGTTTGAACTTCTGACAAGACAGGAAACAAGCATTTTAGTCTGGCTGTAACACTCAAACCTAGCCCTTGGCAGCAGTGGTTATCAGTTCTTAGTTGTAATGTGTTTGACAGATTGGTGGAGTCACTGATCCATCAATTATGTTTGCAATTAGGTATTTATCGTACACAATGATGCCAGTACCAGTTAGGTATTGTACACAATGATGCCAGTACCAGTGAAAACAAGTTAGGTATTTATTGTACACAATGATGCCAGTACCAGTGAAAACATTGATCAGATGAAGAGGAAAAGATCTCTGATTGCAGTTGCCAGGCATGGAAATTATAAAACACTTTTGAGTATGAATCTGAGACTTCATTTCAAACCAATTACAAATATGTATCATTACTTTTGAGATGTTGTTTCTTATTAGCCGAGAGCTCAATCTTAAACTCAAGCTCCAAGTTTTACGATTTCCAAGCTAGACCCTGTATTAACAAAACTACTCGAGTGCTTACTCAAATTCAAAATTACCTTCAATTTGTCATAGGTCTTATAATTGTTAAATTGTTACGAAATAAACAATTCATATTTAACGGACATTTGTCTACATTGAATAGTTGCATTGAATTTTCTTATATTTCAGTTAGTTTATTTATTGTAAGCTATCACAGTTTAAATTTGAATGTTCGCACAAGTTTGAGTTTTGTTAATATGGGGGCTGGTTTCATGTTGTAACTAAGGAAACTTCTGGCACACGTAATCACCACTTGTTGCACTCCAGCTAGAACAATTGGTTTGTGGTTTTGTGGTTTTATCGCCATCTTTTAGTTCATGATACTGGCATCCAGTATATTTGGTGGAGGAAGAACCTGGGAAAACCCTGGGGAGAACCACCAACCCACGGGAAGCTACTGGCACGCTTTCCTCATGTTGGCCAGGCCAAGACACGAATCCACACTGTACACGGACAGACATGAGATATCGGTGATGTGTAAAGGCATGTGCCTTGACAACTCAGCCACCCTAGGCCCTGGAACAAAATTGGACTTCTGTGTTATATTTGAAAAGTGGTGGCTCCTTTTATGAGGACTTTAGCGAAACTAAAAAACCAGCAAACCATGATCTTTGATATAAGGTGAACGTTTTATGCTATATTGCAACATTTTGTTTGTCTAGTGCATGAAAACTTGTTTAGTAATCATTTGTACATTAAAGCCTGTCTTGAAAGACTACTGCCACGAGTCCCTAAATTCTTAGATTTAGTTATTAGATACTGATATCCTGTTTTGAGAGTCCACCTGTTTTGAGAGATCGTGGATTTTGGCAGAAGGGGTGGTCTTTCAAGATAGGTTTTACTGTATTGTCAATACACTTCTCATACAGGCTTGGCAGTTGTCATGTTATCATGTAGTGAATGTTTAAATAACCAGCTGAATAGCCAATAACAAGGTGTGAATAAATGTATATTTGCTTGTGAATGTGTTTCTTAATTGGATAAAAACGAATGGGACAGCTGTGTAGCTTTCATTATATTACAACATGAACATTTACATCCAATTTTTGGGTGGTTGGTCAGTTGAAACATTAAAAATGAAAAGCCCAAATTTTTAAGGAAGAAAAATTCTCATCTTCTCTGAGTTCGTTTTCTCTGCCATTGCCAATGTTTTAACCAACTTTTTCCCACACGATTGAAATGTGTCAGTTTTGAGTAAAACTGCAGTACGCTCAAAGTTTGCACGCTGATTATTTGTAGTAACTCTATGCTTTGAGGCAAGTTGATACTTTGGAGCTTAACATTCAAGTGCTGACCTTAAATAAGACTAAAACCAAAATGTTTTACAGAAGGAAAATTTTTTTTGATGCTTAGTACTTAGTAGTTTCATGAATGTGGGGCCTAGCCATAATGCAAACATAATCAATATGGCCCAACCTCCATTGTACATCATCTGTTGCCCATCGTATATCTAACAATTGTTAACTACAAAAATGTCGACCACTGATACCAGAAAAGAAATATGATTGTGATTCATACATTTAAAAAAACATGAAATGTTCAGAGGTCCATGTGCAGGGGTTGATGTGATACGTTGGCTTTACTTGAAGCGTTTTTCTGGGATGGTGCTCGCTCCCGATCAGAGGATGAGCGTCTCGCAAGATTATTTGAGGAAAAAAAAGCATTTTAGCGAATTGTTCGGTATGATAGCTGTCATTTTTGAGAAAGAAAGCAACTAGCAGGTGTTGGCAGATAATTATGTGAAATTACACAGATTCTGAACCGAGTTTTGATTGATCCGCACATAGGAATACACACCCATTAATGTGGAATAGACGAATCGAAAATTCCATTTGCATGCATCGTTATTTCTGTCGTTCTGAATGAACACGATGTGTTGGGGCAAGAAGTCGCGTCTCATTTATATACTCGTAAGATTTCTGTCGTATTTTCAGTGAATAAAATCTGGGATTCGAATGCAAACTGCATTGCTTTGGATACGACTTGGAGAAAGAAGTACAGTAGATCGGGACCTCTATGGCACATGAACTCCGACATTTATAAATGGATACGATCGAGTTGCTACACTTCATCTAACATTGCTGCACACGCATTTTATGTAGGAATGATGTACCATTCCTGTCTATCGACCAAGATATATCGCCGATTTTGCATAAAATTGGATGACTTCCTCCGACAAAATTTCACAATGCCAGAAAGTCCGTTTAATTTTGCACAGTGTCGATCCCACATGAAATTGTGTCGGTGTTAACATAGTTAAAACGTTAGAAATTTTATTTGCAAACATCTCTTAACCGTTTTGATTGTGGACATCATGAGTTCAAAACCCTTTGAATTTGTCCAAATAACGTTTTATTCCTCCATCAATTATGCCTGTTATTCGGCGTACATTATTATGCTCCCATTCCTAATTTCGCGTCATGTCAAAATTCGCGGTATTTAGAAACATTCAACTATGTTGTACTTTGATTGTTGCCATAGTAGTCATGTGATCATCAACACGTAATAGCATACAAATTATTTGTTCCCAGAGGAGATTAAGAAAAATTAAATGTGAATTGTATAGGGATGCTACTTTAAGTTTTCTCTTTCCTCTTTTATACTATCAAGAATATTTTTTTATAACAGTCCTACGCACATAAGTCTCACATTCTGTCCCCAACATCCACTGCCTGCATTGACTGCTTAGCTCACACGATTCGATAACGGAGCTTTTCAAATCTTGATCCTTAGGATAATCCATACCCCTTCCCCCGAAAATTAATTGGTCGGTCTTTTGCACTGAGATACGGTCCTCAAAAAAAGGTGTTACAGCGGGACAAAGTTTTGAGTTTAGTACTCACTAAATTAATTTTTGAGAAGTTTTGTAAAAGCTGGGACCTGGTGAATATTCTTGAAGTCAAAGGATTTAAAACAAGCTGGTTATTTGGAGTATTGGGACCGACCATTTAATTTTTCTCTGGTAGAATGTACTGGACTATTCATTGAAAAAATATCTGGGCAGCAGATAGTCTGAAACGATATTCTTTTTCTGATTTGTAAGAAAAGAACTATTATTATGCTTTTTATTATTGAAAAGTCTGATCATCTTGAGTTAAAAGCAGATAAATCCTGATCCAAAGAAAGATCAGCGACTCCTCCTCCCCCTCCAAATTATATTGAGACACTGATTTTAAATGCGACTGTAAAAAAAAAGTAGTGGACAAAATTTTGAGTTTAGTACTTAATAAATTTGAGAAGATGTATGAAAGCTGAGGTTATTTGGAAGAAAATAAATATCTGTATAAATTGTCCCAATTAAATGCAATGAGATTGATTAATTAAGCATATTGCCTGAATTTTATGTCAAAATCATAGTGCGTAAGCCTGTAAACAGTCATTCGCCGCATCAACAAAACAGTCGTAAATAACCGCGAATAATAGCTCGTGACGTCACTAAAACCCTGCCTTTAAATGGACATACAGTAAGTAGTAGAATGGTTTTGGGGTGGGGAGGGCTACGGAATCGTCAGGAATATATTGTGTTCATGTTACACCGACTCAACTATTTTTGAAATAAAGTCCGATACAAAAATCTTTCTGAAGTAATTGGTGAAGAAATCTACCTGGAAAGGTCTTCAATATTCTTTTACGTGCGTTTTTTTAATTAAAAATATTTGTCCGTGTTCAGAAGTTCTTTTTATTAATTTTTCAGATCTTTTTCTGTAATTTTGTGACAGTTTAAAAACTGCATTCTCGAGATAATATACGGAAGTGCCACTTTTGAACGTGCCTCACCTTTCAAAGTCAGAAAATGACAAATTCAAGTATATATATATATACTGACGGACTTAAAACGTGCAACAGTTGCACGTTATGATCGTTGCACTATATTTGATCTCACAAGAAAGTGTAGCATATTGTTTGTCCAGCAATTTTCAGTCTATCATATTCATCACGGTGCAGAAATATTATTAGTAGCTGTGAAGAAGGTTTCTTCCGGTGACCTAGCGGTTTAGCCCCAACTCCTACCCAACGCCGTCAGGTGCAAGGGTAACTGGTACCTTGTAAAGGCTGATTCTGCTTTATGTGAACTAACGATTTGGTCCTAGCCCAACCTTCAGGGGCTAGTATCAAACAGGACCTTGTAGAAGAATGGTTTTGTCTCAGGTGATTTAGTGGTTTGGCCCCAGCGCCTACATCAAAGAAGCTGGGGACACCAGAAACCTTTAAAGTACTGTCTTGCTTCAGCCAGTCCCCATTAAGCTACTTCGTTTCATGATGCAGGTGTACATTATACTTACCTACACTGATAGACCTAATTGAAATCATTTTGGCTGTGGAAACACAACTGCTAACTGTAAATAATAGTGGTTATCTAAATATACCTTTTTACGCGTTGTGAATTTCTACAGGAAAATCGCCATTTACCCTGTCATGAGTGTAACCGCAAGCACGTGTTATTAATGCTAGTTAATGAATATTAATGAATAGCTTACCGATTGAATATAATGTGATCACATAACATTTCACAAGAAAAACGCATTCACCTGTTACGATTAAGAAGCTTTCCATTGGGGAGGTAAAATATGTACGGGCTGCTATATTTTTAATGCATCAGCGCTGACTGTATTGACAGTTGCACCACATACTGTTATGGGAACTGTATTTGTGTTGGTGACTGGAGCAACAAGTTAAACTGCCGCCACTAACAGTTATGGCGCACGACCTGCTGCAGCAGGCAAAAACCCTATGGAAGGATGAGATGATATGTTAGACTTTTATTGCTCAATAGAGGAGGTGCTGAAATGTTGCGGAAACTGTAGTGTTTACTGCAGAACGATGATACAATCCAGAAAGTAATACAAACGTTCTGACGAGCAGGCTGTTTGGAAATATACTATATCCTTTCTCAATCGTATATCAAACCCGCGGGGCGTACAGGTGGGGGCGGGGCACGGTGGACGAGAAAGACATTGTGTTGGGCAAACAAGAAAAGGCACTATATTCCATGCCGCAGGTCACGCCATGCCTCTAGCAACTGACCAGCGTCTTTGGCTAGGCAGCTGAAGCGTGAATGTATGCCGTTGGTTCCTCTGGTAACCCCATAGTGTAAATAAGCTGCATAAAAGAGGACAAAAGTATTTTTGCCGCAGAGCGGGCGATAAGGTGAGCACAGTGCATCATATGGTGGTGGTACGCTGAAGATGGACCTCAAACTTCTCTCTTGAGCAAGAGATCAAGAAAGTGGACGTTTCAACCGTTCCGAGGTCCCTATTGTTTAAGCCTTTTCCGCTGTTCTAGCTGTTTTCGAAGACCAAACACGGCTTGTTGAGAATTTCCAGCGAGACTTTTCATAATTTCTTTGCGTGTTTTGACTTTTCTTCTGGCTATTAGTTCACTTTTTGCCACCTCGTCGATGACAATCGACAATCGAAGTTTGATCCTTGTGTGACTCGACCCGTGTTTTGTTCCTTATGTCCGTATATTTGTCGAGTTCATCGGGGATAAGTTTAAATACATCATCGGAAATGAAGTTGTCGCTTAGCACGTGGGATATTTGGCGTAAAATGATCTTGAGCCCCGCTTCGTCCAGAATGAGGATTTCGTCATCTTATTGGGCCTTCAGGGACAGTTGCCGTCCAATGCAGAAGACAAGCCCGCACCCAGTGGCTGCAACCTCAAGTGCTATTACTGCTGGGGTGGAAGCGATTGTTGCAAATATTGCCATATTGGTACTCACAGACACAGCTTTGATAGCGTTGTAGATTTATCTAACATATTGGCGGCATGCCTGTACTTTCTATAGAGGACGGGCCGCTGTTCAGTTTCAGTCCTTAAGGAGGTTTGAGCCTCAAAGACGATTGTTAGGAAGAAATCGTGTGGAACTTGGATTGCTGGGTTACCAGGACAAGTATTAGGATAAATGTGTGAAGCAGAGCGCAACAGTCGCAGAATACGAAGCGTGAAGTAGCGGGCTTCGAACCGCCAGGGTAAGCCTCAGCAATGGCACAAACTAGCACTCGTACGAGCACCAGGCAAAATATTCATTGGTTGAAGAGCCGAAGACCACGAAGCCAATAAAACGGCCCTTGTCGTGGGTGGTATCGCTATGGGAGTTTTAGCTTTATAGAGCCTCCGCTGAAGTCATAGCTTTCTCGCATGTTTAATAGCGAGAGCGGAGAGCGGAGAAACGCGCGGCGCCTATCATGATGATAAGAATCACGAGGTTTCTGGCGATTGCTTTGCTAGCGGTCCCAGCAAGAATGATATTATTGACCCTATAATTCCTGGCGTTGGGTCTGGTGGTATTCATCCCTCATCTATGACCGCAAGTACGATGGTACTTATGCTGAATTCCAACGCCCTAAAAAGCGAGGAAACAATGATTTCCTGTGCGCGGAAAAGTGTGTTGTACCTTCCTGGAAGATTCTGTTGATGGTCTCCCTGATCCGGTTAAACTGGATGCAAAAGTTTCCTCAGTTAGTGCTAGCATCCTCTAACCGCAGACAGTGTTCGTCTTTTGTATCTTGATACGATCTCATATCTCCTGACTCATTCCTTCGTTTCCTCTTTGGATAGTGTAGTTTCCCATCCGGGTCAGCTTTTCATTTTCTACGTCGCTGTAGTTATCCTGTTCAGCTAGGTTGGAGATGTAAGTTTAGAAGCTCGTCACGCATCTTGTTGAAGCGCCGCGTTGAAACTAAAGATATCTTGCATTTGGAGTCTTGTAGGTTCCTAAGCTACCGCTTCCTCGAATATTTTGTTATCTATTCTTAGTCTGATCACGCAGCCTGTTTATTTCATTTTGGATCTTTTCCAGTACATTTAATAGTTTTTTGTGCGGTCGTATTACTTACCCTCGTTGGTGATCTCTCTACACCATTAAAACCATATATGTTCGTGTCTTTGCTACGCCAGGGTTTAATCGTGCCAGCTTGTATGGAGCCTTTTTCCCTTGGAATCATATCGACAGAGTATTTAACTCTGACATACAATATACCGTTCCTGACCTCTAAGTATGAGTTCAAATATGTCCATTTTTAAGTCAATCGCGTTAGAGAATTCGTCGTACGTTTTTGGCGAATTTTGACTTTCAGTGCTGCTAGGTATGCGCAACTCAAACTTTCCAGGCTGTCTTCCAGTTCGCTTACATGCTCATTATAATCGAAGAATGGATCGATGATGATAAATGTGGTTTCATCTTCGGCGAGTAGGTCGTCTTCGGTCGTCTTAACACCATTCCCATTGCACCTCTCGGGTCTCCACCAATTCACGCTCGAGGCTCTAGATGAAAGTGGACACAGCCTCATTACATCGGTATTAAACTGGTTTATCGGGTATACCGTCACAGCATATGACTATATCTCCTATATGGTCAGCAATGTTAGGAGTGCTGCTTTTATCTGAATTGTTGGCAGGGTCTTCAACCGGAACGTTAAGCTTTACAAAGTCACGCATCTGGCGGTGGTAAGTTTGGAAGGTTGCGTGTTCTTGCCGTCCTTGGTTAAGAACACTCGCTGTGATTTTTTTTCGCTTATACCGCGGCAGTCCCTGTCGTGGTCTTCCATTAGGCCGTTCAGGCTGAATATGTGGAGGCAGCGGCAGCAACAGTGGTGGTTCTTATTCCTGTGTTTCCTATATACGGCTCAGTTCATTTATCCTGACGTAGTGTCTCTTTTCTGCTGTCTTGGCTTTACCTTTGTGGCCTGTCGTGTCAGCACTCCGCAGCAGCTTGGGGTCCAAAGTTTGAGGTCTGACTTCCTCGTTATTACATAGTGGATATAGGTCATTTTTCCGTCTATAGACATTTAACCGCAACAATTTCGTTTGTTTTGCTCAAACTTGGCAATATCACTAATCTTGACAGGAAAGTCAGTGCCTATAAAGTCAATCTGACCTAGGTTTTGGCGGTACTTGTTTGCCCGGGGAACGTCTCTTTTGTCTGCTGCGTATATAACCGACAGAATATTCCACTCAACGACTGTCGGTGCTTTTTCACGTTTGTAATTTTAGTGCTGTGCCGGGAAACGGACGATAGTGCAACACACTTAGATCGAGCGATTGGCAGAGGAAAATTCCCATCCAAACCCCTTACGCGTGTAATTTTCGATATTTCTAAGTATCAAGTCACTAGTTTAGGGTCGATCTTATCGCCATGCAGTACGGTGTCAGTACTGAACCAAGCCGTCACTTTTGTGGTTGTCATCTCATCTTCTATATTGTCAACGTTTTCTTGAACAGACATGGCAGTCTGCATCTTTGCCATTAGGATCAGACTAAAATTTAGGCCATTCATGTTCCTGAGCTCCCTCGAGAGAATATTTTGTATCCAAGGCGCCATGGCATTAAGCAATGCCAATTCATTTATATTCAAGTTCGTGCTTTTCAGACACATTGGCGCGATAGTCCTTCACAACCGCGTTGACTGTACCATGTCGTTCTACAAAATCAATCAGTTGCCATCGCTTGCCAATTTGGCGGTGTGATGGAATTGGTCTATGGTCTGAGATAATGAATGCTCCTCGAGCATTCTGTGTAAGACTTCATCGGTTAGGTCGATATTCTGCTGCTGCTCTAGCCGTGCCTCAAGCACTGTCTTAGGCTTCCGCGCCCGCTCGCTGATTCGGCGAACGGGGGTGGGGGGTGAGGAGAGCAAAACTGACCACGCGTCAAGTTCTCATCGTTCCCACAGTAAGGATGCCAGAAGTGGTTCAATAGCCCCAGCTGCATAGAGCGCGATCAGTGCGTCATATTCACTCGGGGTTATCTGCCGTCTCTGGAGTAGCTCGCCCAAAAGTGTGATATCATACATATTGTTGTTTAGGTCAAGCGTTCTACATGTCAGCCGTAATCTCTAATAGATTTTATTTTGCTGCGGTTACGTTAAGTTTATATCTACAATCCCTAATATTTAGACGGATTCTATTTTACGGTGCTTATACTAAACTTCATACGTGTAATCCCTATTCTGTACTCGATTTTAATTTGAATGAAGCTCACAAAGGACTTGATGAAACTGTGTCCTTACTCTGCTCTCTTTATGTCTCATGCTCCGTGATTACCATCACAACTCGCACATATCTCAGAATTACTCCACTTTCAATATGGATGGAGACGAGATCCTCTTCTAAAACTCTGCCATATGCATGCCACAATACTCACCAAGTTTTTCCCACAGAAGTTTGCTTCCATGTTTCAACCTATTACATTTATTAAAGAAACAAGTTCTCTTTTTGCCTTGAAGAACCATGTCTACGCCTTGTATCATACCCTTTTCTCCATATTTCTTTATAAACTAAAATCATCTCACACCCTAGCAAACAAAATGTTACAAATTGTTTTTATTGCTGCAATATCATGTGAACACCTTGCTTTCAATTAAGTAAGCGATCCATTAATAACATGGTTTGCGGTTACATGCTTGACTGTGCAATGACAGTTACATGTTGAAGCTCACAGTATGTTCACTTATATTTAAAGTTTTGTTGGTATAACCAAATAGGTTTCTATTAGGACTCTCAGTATAAGTAAGTACATTATTAATCTGTATGATGAAACTATTTGGCTTAGTAGAGGCTGCCTGGAGCATGACATTATTTTAAAGGTCTCGGATAGTCCCAGCCCTTGGGAAGGGGAATGAATCAGGCTGAGGCCAAACCGCTAATCCACCTGAGGCAAAACGAGACTTTCACAAGGTCCCAGATGGCCTTAGCCTGTAGGGATTGGAGCTTGTTGCCAAACAACTAAGTCACATGAGGCAAAAGTTTTATTTTAAATCTACCTTCTGAAATATTATTCCTTGCCCATGTTACCATATTTTGAGTACGTGTTGCGTTTCTATAGTGCGTCGATAAAGATAAAGGTATATTAAAATAGGGCTATAATAACATACTTTTTGCACTCTCCAGGCTGCAGAGGAGGCTCTAACTGTCTAAGCCATTAGAGTTTATATGCCCGTTTGATGACTACACTATGTATTTTGACCATACGACTTCAGATGAGCACAGCAGAAACAATGCATGGTTGAATATAATTGTCGGAGTACATATCTTACATTACTGTTTTACTTTACAAAACTGCACACAAATGAAACGACAAAGCCCAAATCTTCTCAAAAGTACTTTGAAACATCTTCCGAAAATGTATTTGAGATTATACGCACCATATTGGTCATCTAATCAAGCCAAAGTGGGCATTGATGCAATGTGTGAGTAACCTCAGTTTTACAAGTTAAGGGCAAATTAAAAACTGGATGTGAGTAATTTGAACTTTGTCATCGCTTTGTCAATTTTTACGAAGACTTAAAACCACAAAAAGGATTAATTTGCTTGTTCTAGTGGCATTTGAGATTAGTAGTTATTTATTTAAATTATTCACTGGAATTAAAAAGTGCTATTTGATTTTCGGACTAAATCACTGTTTTGGATTATTGTGAATTCATTCGATGACATTTTGGATATTATTGTGATACATCAAGACTGTTGGCATATATATATATATATATATATATATATATATATATATATATATATATATATATACATACATACATGTGTGTGTGTGTGTGTGTGTACAACATATTTTATTCAAGAGAAGCCTAAGATATCACTTTTAAATAATGTGTTGAGTTCCGTTTTTGCCAGTAGTTTTCATCTTTTCGATTCCTTGAATTTAATAGCATATGGTTTCCAAACTGGTTCAAGATTTTATCTGGTGATTATCTCAGCGCCAACAATGTGGCATTATGTTCTATCCCCATCCAAGCCGTCTTGCTGTGAAAACAATCTTACCGTATTTGTCGACCATTTCATTGTTGACATATTTTCGAATTTTAAAATATGAAGATTTTATTATCATAATGGTAAATTCTTTAGTATTAACACTTAAACCAATCTTAATACCAAAAAAACAACTTCTATATGAAAATTTATGGAACAAAATAATCATGATTTTTTCGATCAATAGCTTATGAAAATTAATATGATTTGAACAAAACAGGATACTTAACGTTTGCAAGATCTGAAATGTCACGGTTCAGGGCGATAAGAACTGTTTGCTTTGACTGAAAGCTTAAAAACAAAGATCTCACTTTAATATGGTACTTATCTCACGGAGGTGTGTTACAGTACGTTGTTAGAAAACAGTCCTATATTAATGAATTCTTTTGTTAGAGGCGGGTCACCGTTCTTGGCCCGTGTAAAGGATTCGTGACTAGGATATCAATATGTTACGGCGAGAAATTAAGGTCTTTTTGGTAAAGGTATTCTTGAACAGTTTTTTCGAGAATATTATTTGTATTTTGTTTCATACTATCCCAACAATCATTTTGCTGATTTTGCTGGATTGCACTGTTTATGCATATTCATGTATATGCAACACCTACTAACCTACCTACCTTCCTACCTGCTTGCCTGCCTGCCTACCTACCTAGCTACCTACTTTTGCAGTTAAAATTAGAAACACCATGAAGAATATTGTGGATTCAAATATTGAAGACGGAGCAGATAAGGATATGTGTGAAACCATATTACAGAATGACATTGAAGAGGCTGTAAGAGAGCTAAAGAAAATAAGTCACGTGGTCATGATAAAATATATGCAGAACATTTAATTTTTGCCTGTCAATCGATTAGTCCTATTTTGTGCAAAGTGTACAATCGCATCATCTCCTTGGAAACCTATCCTGACTACTTCAAAACTGTAAATATGATATCTATCTTCAAAGGTGGAAAAAAAGACAGGTATATATGAATAGCTATAGAGATATCTCAATCATTCCCGTTTTTCAAAACGTATTTGAAAAAATTTTGTTGAAGAGGCTAACTTTTTATTGAGAGGATCAATTTCCCTCACCAATTACACCAGGGGTTTCGAAGCAAATGCAGTGGCATCACTGCAGCCTTTATTATAATAGAAAGAATAGCCCATTATTTAGAAGGTCAGTCAAAAGTTTATGCTGCATTCCTGGACAATGCGAAGGCCTTTAATACGGTATGGCATGATGGCCTCTTTTATAAGCTATTCTATCTCGGAGTTAAAGGAAAACTATGGAGGTTAATTCGAAATTCTTTTCGAGAAGTATGGGCCCTTGTTCTGCTCAACGGCCATCATTCGAATCCATATTCAGTCAATCAAGAGGTAGGACAAGGAAGAACGCTATCAGCATGGCTATTCATAGTCATGATAAATGACCTAATATCCTTGCTGGAGTCAACGAAATCTGGAATACAAGTTGGTACCTTAAGTATCCCTTGTGTTTTATTAGCGGATGACACGACCTTGCTATCTTCATCATTTAACGGCATGTGTGTTTTACTTCGCAACCTCCATGACTATGCATCGAAGTGGAGACCCCGGTACAATGCTGATAAAAGCAATATTGTCATATTTTCGAAGAAAAAAATCATATAAAAATCCATGTCCATGCTCGGAGATAAAAGGATTCCTATAGTTTCTTCTAGAATATATGCTGGGGTTACTCTCTCCACATATCTTTCTAATACTGATGCAGTGAAAATGCTTGTGATAAAGGAAGATCAGTATTTTATTCCCTTGTTGGAACTGGCATTGGAAAGGATGGTATGAATCCAATAAATAGTGCTAAAATATGGTCAAAAATAGTACTACCTGCTGTGACATATGGATGCGAATTATGGCCCAACTTGAGCCAGTCACAGGTATATGATCTAGAAGTATGTCCAAGAAAAGCTGTAAGAAGAATTATAGGTCTTGATCAACGCTCATCTATTGAGACAACAATTAGCAGTCTTGGACTGTGGTCAGTTGAGGGATATGTAGATAAAATCAAATTAGGTTTTTTTCAATAAAATCTGCAGAGCCAACGGTTTCCTAGCATGGAAACTTATATTCAACAGAATAATTCTTGACTTCCTGATACATGAGGGTGAGAGCGTTGGTTCTGTTAAAGATATATATCGTGTTCTTTTGAAATACCAGCTTAGCGGTTTCTTCCACCTATACGTGAACACCCTTATATTCTGTCCCGAAACCAGTCTGGAGGAGGGATATTGAAACGGCAGTTCACTGCTGCGAAGAATCATTGTGGAAATCTAAACTTGAAATGAGACCTGAACTTTTACGTTATGCAAGTGTCCATACTAATCTTCAACAACTTGCTGTCTGGAAGCTTGGTAAATGTTTTCCTAATAAAACTTGGACTTTCGCTAACACTGCCTATTTAACAATGTGTTCAATTTCAACAGAGAATGAATATAACTGTAAACTCTGCAAAAGATTGACTACAGACAGAGCCAAGCATATATTACTATACTGCCAAGTCCTAAATGATGAACATAACACTATGTTTGAAAGAATAATAGATGCAATAGACATACTAGACTCACACTGGCTTTTTTGTCAGGACAATGACTCATTACTTCATATCCTTTGGGGCAAGAGAGTGGACATCTTTGATTCTATGGATGATCAATCATGGCAGGCATTCGTGTGTATGGTGGCTGAAAGAATAGATACAATATACAGAAGAACAAATGAACTTGAAAACGATATCTGATATTATGCTTGTTCTGTATATTAGGAAAATGGACCCATTTCATTTCTATCATATATATTGTTCACAAGTGTTCCAAGTGAGAGTCAATGTGATAATCCATCTAAATCGTTAAAGTCGAATGTAAATAATTCCATTTTTCCCTTTCTTAATCTCTATGGCTTATATATTTCGTTTGCAATGAGTTCTCTCACCCATGTGCTTAGATATTGTGTTTTCTTATATATATATATATATATATATATATATATATATATATATACTATAACTGTATCTATATATATATATATATATATATATATATGATACACATGTTTAATTGTGTTGTAAATCCATTAATGTCAAGCTATGTTCCTATCTTTTTTGTGTAGTAGTGAAAAATAACTGAATGAAATTTTTTTTTAAAGAGGAAATAAATAAAGTCAGCCATACATACATACATACATACATACATACATACATACATACATACATATATACATACGCCTACAGGTATAGTACTTCCGTCAACAGCAGGACGAACATAGTTACCTACACGCATAATCAAAACAAAGCATTTATCTTTAGGTTACTGAGCTTTGCTTCTTTCTTGTTTCTTTTACATTTCTTATTAACACTTTATTCCTCGTCTAATTGAAAATTGCTGGCGGTACAGCGTGGTATATCGGACTCATAAATACTTTGTTTTTGCGACACGAAGCATCCTGTAAACATTTTTCAAGTGCACGACAGTGACGTGATCTTGCCTGAAAGATACCCTCGTAGATAACATTGCATTATACAGCAGACATACTTCGCTCCAAAAATCAAATCGTTTTGTCGATGAAAAATTTTGAATGAAGATTTTCAGATGCGACAGCCCTAATGTAATGATAAAGATAAGCAATGGTTTGCCACGACAAATGCCAATGATTTCCACTGTATATTTCAAAGTCCTTTCACATCTCCAGCCACCAACAATGCGCATGGACATCATGCAAAATGCATCACCTATTGTGTATGCTATGGCTGAATATAAACAGTTCTGTCAGAAAATATTTGAACATGATGTTCCCGTTTAGTACATTTGACCTTTAACACACACACACACACACACACACACACACACACACACACACGTACACACGCACACACACACTTCATAGGTTCCCCCTAATGACCCCCGAACCCCTTCCCCGAATCACGACAAGGGCAACATGTCTACAAAGTTTCTTGAATTTCCTCAATGGTTTAGGAGGAGATGTTTAAATAGACATACAGACGGACATACGGTGTGTACCACAATATCCAAGACGCTTCTACGAAAAAGCTTGGGGATAAGAAAACCTAAAACTTTCAGTTTATGATTTTGACTAGATAGCAGAGTTTATTCCTAACTTAATGAGAGAAAAAATATAATTCTCTTTGAAAATCAGTGCCAGATGTTTTACTTTCGTTGCGTTAATGCTCAACAGGAACACAAACATTTTTACACTATACAGGCAGACCCGCACAATCCACGCCAATGGAAGCTTCCCATCGGTAGACACTACTTCCAATTGTCTAAGTTTTATACTTTCCCTGCAGACTCATCGACTTACGAAGCAGGCAAGTTTCGAATTGTTTTTAAAATATATTCTCTTCATTCATAGCAAAAAAAAAGTTGGATGCAAGTGAACGAACATCTTAATAATCCATTAAAAATTACAACTTTTCTAGCTGTACATTTTTGATCATATCTACATTGAATATTGGTCTTCATTCTTGTACTAGTTTCATTAAAATCTTCGCGTTTATCACAACTCTCTGATGTTAAATTAACTTGCATGTGAATTTCTTTGCAAATAAAAAACGTATGATTTATTGGAAATCTTGACCCAGCGCAGCAGCTATCATTTACCTATCGCAGACAATTAAATGGCCAAAACAGACAGCTGGTCATAAATATGTACCTAATCAAATATTTTCTCCCCGTGCGTTTTGGTTGTTTGAGCAATAAGACACTTGCCGATAGGGTCACCAAAGCAGTTTGCACTGAAACACATGTAAAATTTCAATATTTCTAAATTAATTTTTTTCATCACTTCATCATTTCTTGTTCATTTGTCATAAAAATGTTGCCATAAATTTAATAGTCTGTCGGAAGCAGTTATGTGCATTTTTCACACGAGAAGCACAAATCATAAAGAATATGTTATGCTAATTTGTTCACGGGATGAACATCGATTTTCTGAGAGGTTAGTGCAATAAAGTTTCCTCAAGAAGACCAAGATAACAATACAAGCTTGGCAGTTTTCATTTTAATGTGGCATACATTTCAATGCAACTGTTTCATTTAACATGATATTTGTCTGCTATTTAACGTCATCACAGTTCAGGAAGTACTTAAAGCTGACCTTTGACCTTTGACCAGTCAATTATACTAAACACGTGTCAACTTAAAAGCGGTGCCTTATCTTTTATAACACCATGTTATAACTAAAATTGTCTAAGTTGCATGATCTTTTTTTCAGAAATATATACGTTTTACTACGTGGTCTAACTTAGTACACAAGGTGTTAATGGTGTGGCGATTTGAGGTAGGGTGGGGGTGGGGTGGCATTGATAAATAAAAGCTTTGCCTATAGTTCATTTCTTTGACTTACATTCAGTTATCTAAGTGATAAGTGTTTAAATTTGTTGCTTATAAAGAGTGGGTGTACTTTTATAAAACGTACATCTTTGACTGATTTAATTCTAGAAACTATGAGGTACTAACAGTTTAATCTAAGGACTTTTCCCTAACATCCAGAATAATCCTCTTTATTTCTTATTAAACTTTTTCAAACCCCTTAACTATAAGAAAAATAGATTAAGTTGCTCATATATTTTCGGTAGAAGACGATCCATCTTATTCTGAAAAGGAAAGTGGACCGAAATCGTCAGACAGAGCGTGGTACGGTTTTTTTTTTCAATAGATTACTCAGCTCGTATACTAAAGTTAATATTTTGACGTTATACATGTTCATATATCACAATGTTATTCAATATTTGTCTCCTCACCAACCTGTGTTATAATTTCTCGTTCAGGAGTAGTTATCTGATCTTTTGCATAGACCTTAAGTGTCTGACTTGTCTCGGTTGTCTCCCGTTCAAATGGTTAATGTATGATTGACTGTAAATTAGGATTGGTATCTCTGTGTGTGTGTGTGTGTGTGTGTGTGTGTGTGTGTGATTTGGATTTTCAACGTAGCTTCAACAATTTTTCAGTCATATCGCTAAGATGTCTGCAGTGTGGCAGTTTATAGTGATGTCTAGCACTGCGTCATCATGCCGCAGACATGTAGCTTGTTGTCCCGCACAGCCACATTATCCGGACACCAGCCCGACCAGTCCTCTTAATGCCGAGCACCTAGCGAGGAAGCTGTTAGTAACATTTTTATAAGTCTTTGGCATGACTCTGTCGGGGTTCGAACCCGCAACCTCCCGCATCCGAGGCGGATGCTCTAACCACTAGGCCACCGGAACGGTAATTAGGATTGGTAGAAAAATATCTATTTGTTAGAAATATTAAATTAAATATATAAGATAGTGCATGACTGCTCCTTTAAAATGAAATTATATCTTATTTTTTTTTACATGCCAACTTATCATCTGAAATGGTAAATCTATACGTACATTTTAAAAATTTTCAGGTAATAACCGCACTGAAAATGGTCAATAGATATAATTTCTGATCTAATCACCACATGACCATGGTTTTTTTTTTTTTGTTTTTGTTTTTTTTGCTGCATATATGGTGGTACTGTCTTGATTTCTCTGAAGAAGAAGATATATATATATATATATATATATATATATGTATATATATATATATATATATATATATATATATATATATATATATATATATATATATATATATATATGGATGCTTGTCTTCCTCTGTAAAAATCATTGGAAGGTAAAAGATACAATCAAACTTTTTCCATTAACGTTCTATAACGTTGTATTGCACTAGAGGCGAATATTCGCCGAGTCTTCTTTCTTTCCTAAAAAATAAATTCTTCAAGAGAATAAAACTGACTAAACATAATTGCTTTACTCTACATTCTTTGTTTCAGACCACATGATCTCTATTCAAAACCTCACGGAGCGGATCTGTCGTCTTTAGTGTAACATGACGCGTCTAGTTACATGAGATATGCATTTGATTCAATGGCAAGATAATGAACGCTCGAGCTGGCATAGTCTAAAACTGGAGAAGTAGGACTCCAGAGTGGCAAATTCAGTATGAATTTATCAGCTGTTTACTGTGTCATCTCATTTCTGGTATTTGGTAAGTATATTTAAATAGGTTTGCTGTTATGATTGTTATCCGAAATCAGTGAAGGCTAACGTCAGAAGAAAAAAAAAAAAAAAACGGTTAAACACTGTAGTGCGATACACAACTAGTTATATGACAGAAGTAATTTATTCAGTGGTGGAATAAGAAACGCGCGAACTAGTTTTAGGACTCAGCTTAAAATGACTTATCAGTAGCGTATTGTGCCATATCATTTATATCATTTGGTAAGTATATTTTAATATATTTGCTTTCATGATTCTTCAAGACTTTAAATAAATCTGTGAAGGCAAAAGTCAGAAACAATAGTAAACATTCATCCAGTCTTCCCAATAAAATCTTTACCCCGTAATTTGGGAGGAAAACCTTGATATCAGTTAGTTTATATGTCATTTTGTGAGGACGTAAATAAGACTAGTAAAATAAGAAGGACTGATTTGAACCTGTTGAGTTTATTTTTGAGATATAAATAATATGAGCAAAAATAAGGCGTTCAGTAGAATATGAGTTCTTTCCTCCACACATATTGTGACTTACAGAAATGTATCAAATATAATTTTGGTGGGTAACAAATGCAAGTGACACGTATTATGTCATTAAATATGAGCCACGTCAAAAAGGCCTTGTGAAAATACCATCAAAAGCAAACATGAGTCTACATCGAAAGCTATCGGATCTGAACAAATTTGCTTTTTGATGGCGTTTGTACAATTCAAAGAAAACAATTTGTTGTCCAAGCCTTTCCTTAGTTTTGACCTAAAAAAATGAATTAACCAGAATCATCTCATTAACCGCATAGTTTCAAATGAAAGAAAGTAAGTCGCGGGCAAGTGAACGAATAAATTATTAAAATTAATTAACTGCATAGCATCATATGTTAATGTGACGTCATTCAGCAGGTGCTATTTTATTAAGGTGTTTGGATCTTGTTTTCTCACATTTTTAGATATATAACTTTCCCTCACAGTCTAAAATATTAAACGTTTGTAGAAAAAGATTCCCCTTTCCGCATCAATAGCAATTATATCGTATCATCCCACCAGTGCGATACGATGATCATATGTCCCATTTTCTGACCCCCTTACCCCAATGCATTAGGGTTTACTGGGACATTACTTGCTTGAAATTTGAATATTACCCTCTATATTCGTTTATTGAGAAAGCAGGCATAATCATTGTCCCCAAAGATAAACAAAAGAATGATGAAATGGCACGTCACGTCTGTCTGTCTGTACAAGCTTGAATGCGTATAAAGTAGAAAGACCACGCCCCTCCGCGCTTGCTTTCATGCGTTTAAGTGCTGCTACATTTCTTGTTAGAAATTGGCAGTACTTCTATGATATTATGAGAGATATACTGTCAAAAGAAATGTAAGGATTGTTTTTAAAGTTATGATTCGTCGTATTGGAGACAGCAACGGCAGAGGAATTTAGTGGGGAGAAAATATGAGGAGGAGTTGTAACGGGAGAAGGCGGCGATAGCTAATAATATATAAGCGTGTACATTCTGCTTTGATGCGCGTTTCGTAGTTCGAGTAGGGACGCTACACATACGACTGTTTTGACGCGTACTTTGTAACTCGAGTAGGCACGCTACACGTGTGACTGTTTTGACGCGTACTTTGTGACTCGAGTAGGCTCGCTACAAGTATAACTGTTTCGACTCTAGTAGGCACGCTACACGTCTGCTTAGATGCGTACTTTGTAACTCCAGTAGGCACGCTACACGTCTGACTGTTTTGATGCGTACATTGTAGTTCGAGTAGGCACGCTACATGTGCGACTGTTTACCAATGAAGACCACGAAAACTACAGCAACAACAACGTAACTACCATAACATCAGCGTAATCAAATCATTATTGCCAACATTGCTAAATAATAATAATAATAATAATAATAATAATAATAATAATAATAATAATAATAATAACAACAACAACAACAACAACAAAACAACAACAACAACAACAACAACAACAATAATAATAATAATAATAATAATAATAATAATAATAATAATAATAATAATATCACGAGCAGTAAAACAGCAGCAATCCAACGACGATAAACAATTCTATATTCTGTAGGAATCTGGGAATCTTACTTAAACCAATTTGAAATGCAAAATTAACCGCAACGATTGTTTTAAAAAAAATCTACAAAACCTACAACAGTAAGAAAACAAAAAACCAAATAAAACAAATAATGAAAACAGAACATATTGCAACTGAGAATAAACAGAAACGAACCGATGATGTACTAAAGGGCAACAAACGAATTATAAGTAACCCGGCATTTTAAATTTTTTTTAACAAATCATATTTTTGCTTGTGAATTTTTATTGTGTTAGTATATTATGAAATATAAAAATTGTCAAACACTATCACGGTACTTTAGTGGACTATAAAATCCGTTTCTTACGTCCTTACGTAATGCATGTAATATTTCTTTGTGCTTTGTTTTGGGGGGGGGGGGCGACGCGTGAAATTGCAAGAGATTTTGTACGGAAAATCGATCGCTTTCTGAGCACGTCAAAGGTATATTGCTTAATCACTTTCAGTGTAATTTGATGATTGCCGATATAATTAAAGCCATCAAAAAGGGGGAAAATACGAAATAGGCATGGCAAATTTCTAACACATTTATTTTAATGTACTGCATGTTAACTCTGTTGAATATATAATTTAATTTGTAACATTGCAAATTGTTCTTCATACGCTGTTTAATTCATTTTCACTCCCGCCCATGTTTATGCAAAGCTAGATATAACTTACTTTTCTGGCGGTGGCAGCGTCCTGAACATTTCGTTCAGGTTTTCGTTAAGGCTTTTCATTCGCATTTATTTCCTGTATTAGTGTGTGATATGGATTTTAACGTAGCTTTAAAAAAATATCAGTCATACTGCTATGATGTCTGCAGTGTGGCAGTTTATAGTGATGTCTAGCATTGGGGCATCATGCCACGGACATGAAGCATGATGTCCCACTCAGTCATTATCCTGACACCAGGCCGACCAGTCCTAACACTATCCTCTTAATGCCGAGCGCCTAGCGAGGCAGCTGTTTCTACCATTTTTATAAATCTTTGGTATGACTCGGCCGGGGTTCGAACCCACGACCTCTCGAATCCGAGGGGGACGCTCTAACCACCAGGCCACCTGAACGGTCCATTTAATTATTAAACTCCTTGATAAATTCTCATCCTACTTGACATGAATGACAATGAAATTAAGACAATTCGTTCTTTGACACGCGCCCTTGTCCTTTGAGGACAAGGTCATAGTCATAAAAAAAAAATTGGTTTCATTGAAAGTTTTCCGTTTACTTATACTTCCTAAACCACTTGGTGGATCTATGCTCATGGACCAGATGAATCAGTGTGAGGCCAAGATAATTACGAACACGCTCGCCGTTTACCTTGAGGTGACTCAGGCTCAGAATTATTGAAATTTGCTTGGAGGTTTTGATCAAACTTTCTTTCAATTTGCATATATTTCTATAACCCCTAGATGGATTTAATTCACTGTTAGGATGAATCATTATGACGTTAAGCCAACCGAGTCTTACACACTCGCTCATCTTTTGACCGTGTTATCAAGGTCATACATTTTACTGCAGTACTTCGATCATGGGTTCCACACGCAGACCCAAACATTGCTGTCATTTCTTTTCTTTTCTTTTTTGTTTCGTTCTATTTTGTTAGTTTGTCAGTATTTTTGTTTATCTTTGTACTCATTTTCGTTTATTTTCAGAATTTAGGCACTGCTACTGAAGAATGGCAAGATTCGTCACTGTTTATAGTTATGAGATGAGATTTGTAATAATTATCATTATGACTAATGTAAATAAGGTTTACCGTGTACAAGAAAATAAATTTAAACCCTTTACTGAAACACTGATTGGAAGTATCTGATGTCAAAAATAGAATGAATTAATAGCTATATTTTTCATACCCTCAGCCAACTGAATCTTTCAAGTTGGATTGAACTTTCCTATTATTATTATTATTATTATTATTATTATTATTGTTGTTGTTGTTGTTGTTGTTGTTGTTGTTGTTGTTGTTGTTGTTATCATTTTATTATTATTATTATTATTATTATTATTATTATTATTATTATTATTATATAGCGATCACTTTCGTGGCCGGACAACAAGCATACAGCACCACATTGGAGACGGAGCTGCGTAATTATCTCTTTACCGACTATGATCCGCTACAAAGACCTAGTCAGACTGTCAGTACTTACGTCACTCTCAATCTACTGACAGTTAACAGCCTGGTAAGTACAGCGTGTCTCTCCGCCTGTCTATCATCCTGGTAAGTACAGCGTGTCTCTCCGTCTGTCTATCATCCTGATAAGTACAGCGTGTCTCTCCATCTGTCTACAGCTTTGCCCACTCCTTTTGCTTCTTTATTTTCTTTTTTTCTTTTTTTTTTTTTCCTCTTTTTCTTTTTTCGTATACGTGATATTCCGGACATCTAGGTAAACTTTATTCACTGCAAATTGTTCCTAACGCTATGGATCTGAAAATCGTATTCTTCCATAATAAGTATTGTACATTTTTGTCCCTGGCTTGCATCTTCTTTTTTGTCTTGCGAATGAGAGTATCCCTGTATAATAAGTGTATTATTTGAAGCCCTCTCTATGCATCTCACCAAGTCAGGGGTTCAGTCCTTTCAACAATCATTTGCTCCGGTACGAACCCATTCATATATCATTGGTACCTTTTTAGTGTACTTTGGGGACATGGTTAGAGCGTCCGCCGGATCTAACCCCGTCCGATTCATACCAAAGACTTATAAAAATGGTACTAACAGATGCCTTGCCAGGCGCTCAGCATTAAGATGTTAGTGTCAGGACTGGTCGGCCTGGTGTCAGGATAATGAGACTGGGTGGGACATATTTGCGGCATGATGCTAGACATCACGATAAACTGCCACACTGCAGACATCGTAGCGATATGACTGAAAAAATTGTTAAAGCTACGTTAAAATCCAAATCACACACACACACACAGACACACACAGACAGACACACACTCACAGAGTTAGGGTACTTTGCTTCTCATTTCTTGAAAGACCAACTTAGGCACCATTTGAAAGAGTGCTTAGAATAAGTTTTTATGCATTTCTGCTTATTACAAATTTCAGAAGCTTCAATTTTAAAAAACAAATGTCCTGTATAAGACCATTTCGGGAAATTCATATGACCCACTGCATTATCGCCCTTGTCATCCTTTTCGGGGAAATTCATATGATCCACTGCATTATCGCCCTTTCACAAAAGCAGAGTGTTGGACAGTTGAGGAATTAAATCATTTTTCTTCATTAAATTTGGAAGTTAAGTCTTTATCACACCCAAACGCGGGATGCTTATGGGACGGTAGGACATGATAACATTTACTGGGATTTGGATTTCAGGACATTCAGAAAAACGGAAACCAATGTATTTGAAAGAGTAAAAAAGATACTGACATGAATACGTTAGTTTTCGGGAAACTAAAAAAGGCAAAATATTTAATTATTACTTTAAAAATGCAATGTTAACAAGAATTCTATATATTTTGGGAATTTAGTTTAGATAATATCGATGTAAGTATATTTTCCTTTTTCTTTCCAGGATATTAATATAGTCTGTTTTCGTTTTTCTTTCAGGATATTAAAGAACAACAACTCTCTATATCTGGATATTTCTACATGGTGAATCTTTTGATATGTCAACGTGTTGGAAACAATTTTCATATATTTAGTATGTATGTATGTATGTATGTATATATGTGCGTACGTACGTACGATCGTACGTATGTATGTATTATGTATGTATGTATGCATGTATGTATGTATGTCCGCACACAAGCACCTATGTATGTATGTATGTATGTATGTATGTATGTATGTATGTATGTTTGACCGCACACAATTACGTACGTACTTACGCATGTATGTATGTATGTATGTATGTATGTATGTATGTCTGCACGCACGCATGCATGTATGTATGTATGTGTGTATGTATCTACGTACGTCGTACGTACGTACGAACGTATGTATGTATGTCTACACACAGGTACGTACGTACGTACGTGCGTACGTACGTATGTATGTTCGTATGTTTGGCGGCGCACAAGTACGTACGTACTTACGTATGGAATGATGGATGGATGGATGGATGGATGCATGTATGTATGTATGTATGTATGTATGTATGTATGTGTATTATTTAGTATATATATATATATATATATATATATATATATATATATATATATATATATATATATATATATATATATATATATATATATATATTCTAGCTTTGGACAGACTCCAGACTCTCATGGACTGGCAACACAACTTATGGGAATATCAAATTTTTATTCAGCAATGAAAACTACATGTGGAGACCCGCCGTCGTTGTTGAAAATTCGTAAGTTGATTTTTGTTTTGCTGTAAGCGGTTTCTTTCTTCGTCTTTTTTCCTCGCCTTTTCTAGCGAGAAGGATAGTTCAGTAATGAGTTCGAGCGTTGAGCCTCGTTTCACCGTTGCGTCGGCACGTGAGTGTGATGTATACAGAAAAACACTTTTTTGTGTTATAATTCTACTGATATAATGAGTTTCATACGGGTTACGGATACGTAGAGGCTGTTCAAACGTTATTAATGAGCTACTCTGAAAAAAACTCGAATGCATTTTAGTATTTATTACTTACCTACTCTTTGACGCTTTGTAAATATTTTAGTTTAACTGTACAAATGAAATTTAAAAAGCTTTGAGATTTGTAAAATTTCCATCATGTCTATATCTGTATCAGACCCAGATCACCCATGTAAGATTAAATTCTTGTGTAATAATACGCAATTATTTACCTTTTATCATGTCTAGACAAAATATTTTTTCGCTATTGTTGTTGTTGTCGATTAATCATTGTAGCAGCCGAAATTAAAAGTCAGTTATGCTTTTATAGTAGAAAGTTTAGATTTTTCATTTTCTTGCCGTAATGAAAATGATACAGTACTTGAGAAATGTTTGAATAATTAAAAACAGCACAAACAGAATTGAGAAAACTTGCAAAAAGGAGAAAAGTTGGTGTTTATTACGTAAACACGGATATAAATCCGATTGATCATTGAAAAAGAAATTAATTACTCTGGTGAATGGAGTCTTGACACTTTAGTTGGAAAAGAGTAAACATGGACAGACGAAAGGGGAAGAAAGAGACAGAGAGACGGGCGGAAAATACATCTCGTAAAAAATTAGCGAAGCATGATGAATACACTGGATGATGATTTCATCTATGCTGGCGTTAAGACGTCAGTATCCATAAACGGTATCACCAAGTTTCTCAGGGATATACATCTTCGCTAGCTTAGCTTCCGATAATTTAACGCTATCTACACCTTAGCGTATCGAGCAGATATTTTTGTGCTCCGGGTCTGTGAATTTCATTGGATACGGTGGCAAGCCACCACCTCCAGTCAAAATTACGTTGTTCAAATTTGAACACTGTTCCTACATGATCGAGGCAAGGGGAGCACACAACTTGAATGGACTCATAAATAACCAATTTTCCTGTGCCGGTCCGTGTTTGCACTAACACCTTTCACTAAAATAGACATGTAATGGCTTCACTCTGGTACATAGTCATACTGTCGATGTTAACCTTCCAAAGTATCCTTTTTAGGTCAATTGTCCCCACAATTTTCACCCGATGTACAATGCACCACGCTGTTGGTTAGTTGGCATTATACGCTAAGGGAGGCAACGCATGAAATCCAATAGATGTCGCTAGGACTAAGCATCAATATATCCGTTCGATCCGCCAAGGTGTAGACAGGGTTATTACATCGGAGCCTTGGCTAGCGAAGATAAGGGGCATATTACCGGTAGAAGACTACGTGAAACGGCAACTCTGCTCGTTGCTGCATTCACCGCATCCTCCAAGCACTCACCAAGCGAGGCAGGTTAACAAACGATCGGAAAAGTGCACAAGTTGCCTCGGTATTTAAGACACGTGACAGATGAAATCCATTCCACTTCCGCCTAATTTCACCAACCTCAGTCTGCTGCAATGTTGCTGAAGATATAATCCACAGTTTGGGACTGATACATAACGAAACAATGAGGAGAGAGAGAGAGAGAGAGAGAGAAGCCACCAAGTTCGCAACCAATGACTTCTAATCCAGCAGCGTAAAAAATATGTTACAGAGTTTGGGGTAAGAAGAGATGCGCACCAATCTGGCCAGTTGTAAGTTGTGATCTTACGCCACATAGTGTGCCATTTAGTGGATAAACATGCCAGCCAGAACGTGATTTTTGTGTGGACGCCACACAAGAAGACACACCATAAAAATGTTCTTCCAACCACATGCAAAAATTCAATCATACCGGTACTATTTTTAATTATGTTGTAGAATACAGTGCCCCATTCCCTTGTGCAGCTTGACGTCCTGGAGGCGTTCCGTCAAGGCATCATCATCTGTTCCTGTTATAGATACTATGACAGCTTAAATATGCTTGAATTGTACAAAATACATTTTCGATTGTATTACAAAATGAGCACGCAGTGCGTCACATATGTTGCAACATTTACCTCAGTTCGATTATGCTCATTTATGAGGGAGGCACTCAATAAAGAGAACGAGAGAGAGAGAGAGAGAGAGAGAGAGAGAGAGAGAGAGAGAGAGAGAGAGAGATGTTTGATTTTCATTATGATAAGGGCCCTCAGAGGGACTGACGCTCTGCTGGCCGAAACGAATTTTCAGAAATCCACAATATGTCCGTTTCTTCTGTCCATTTTTCTTTTGAAGTGCTGATTATTGCAACAATCTGGTATATTCTTGAGAATTCCAAACATATCAAATCTGGTTATAAAACAACTGTTTTCTATGTTCGATGTAACTGTTAATAGGGTGCATGTTTATGCAGTGCTTTTCATCGAAAACCCGATGTTGACAGGATCATCTGCTCAGGAGAAGTTGTAGTTGTTTTTCAGCACAAGATAGGCTATACATGGCGGCCAGTATTAATGGTGGAGGAAGAACCCTAGAAAAACCCGGAATGAACCACCGACCCACGAGAAGGTACCGGCAAGCTTTCTCACATACCCACATTGGCTGCTCAGGAGAAGTAGCGATTGTCTAAACAGCCGCAGAAGTAGTCGTGTTAGCTATCAAATAGAGCATTCCCGAATGATGTCATCAGCAACCATATTTGTGGTATAATGTCAGATTTACCCTAGAGTTCATATGATGTTTGAAAGTTGAAATAAATTCATTTGATTCTCAAGATACTGTTACAAAAAATATACACATAAACATAACTCAAATTTATATTTATAAGTTG
>JAECUM010011404.1:0-10000 GCA_016617855.1 Megalonaias nervosa | reverse complement strand
TGCATCCAATATGTTGTTGTTCAGTTACTTATGTAAATACGACATAGGCGTAATAGTGTTGTGTGTTACTTGTAGTTTAAATGTAGTTTTAACAATCTGAGTCATATCGATACGATGCCTGCAGTGTGGAAGTTTATAGTGATGTCTACCACTGGGGCATCATGCCGTAGACATGTGGCATCAGGTCTCTCCCAATCACATTATGCTGACACCAGGCCGATCAGTCCTAACACTTATTTTTTAATTCTCAGCGCCAAGCGAGGAAGCTGCTAGTATCATTTTTATAAGTCTTTGATATGACTCGGCCGGAATTCTAACCCGCAACCTCTCGCATACGAGGCGGACGCTCTAACCACTTAGACCACTGGAGCTGTCTTAATCGTGAAAGACTTTTGTATATAACTTTCATGGACTTATAATTTTTGAAATCCTTACTGTGCAAAATGTATATTTTTATTTTTGATTAGTTTTATATTTATTGAATGATCTTTGTTATTTACTCAATGTTTTGATAAAGCATTGATTGTCATCACTGAACAGTTTATGAATAAAATATTTTATATGTTTTGTTTGAATATTTGTAATTGAATTTCAGTCGTTATGTGCTGATCCTCTGAAATTACGTTAGGTGATTATGGCCTCCAACACTGCCTTTAAATATTTCCCACTAGCAGATGTGATTATGGCCTCCAACATTGTATTGAAATATTTCCCACCAGCAGATGTGATTATGGTTTCCAACATTGTCTTGAAATATTTCCTACTAGCAGATGTGATTATGGCTTCCAACATTGTCTTGAAATATTTCCCACTAGCAGATATGATTATGGCTTCCAACATTGTCTTGAAATATTTCCCACTAGCAGATGTGATTATGGCCTCCAACATTGTCTTGAAATATTTCCCACTAGCAGATGTGATTATGGCCTCCAACACTGTCTTTAAATATTTCAGTCTAGCAGATATAGCATATATATGTTGAGTTAAACTATTCTTCAAGCTTCATTGTATGTAAAAAAAAAACTGAAATAAGTTTTATAAAAATTAACGATGATACCATACGCTCACAAATTAAATCTCATAAAGATGACACAAAACAACTGTTCTCTCATAAGCGGGTAGGATTAAAAAAATTAAGAAAATGCATTTACTTTTGATATCTCAAGTTATTTATGAAATCGAATATCTTCTGCAAATGATGCAAAATTGTGGGAAGATATGGGTAACTAAAACAACTGCTAAGGTTGTCCTTTTCTCAGAGTAGAATATGGATCCGGTATGTAAGGTGGCATCTAGACAAATATTCGGGAATGCTTGTTTTTAATATTTGGTTATATATGTCAAGTTTAGCATCAGACAAATATAAACTAATTTAAAATAAAATCACACAATATATATAAATTTTGAATACATTTGGGTGAAAAATTCATTTTGAAAAACATGAACTGCAAATCACTTTTCCAATAATATTATTCCTGTCTCACCATTCGCATGCTCTGTTAATTAAGAATTATAAATCTTAGATATCTGGCACAGCTAAAAGTATGAGCAGATTCAATTTGTCTAATTTCGTTAATTTTATAGGATGATATCTAACAAAACTTGGGCACTTAACAGGATTAGATGAGGTTGTTGGACTTAAGGAGATTACAATTCTCAGTGACGACAAATAGAGCCTGCAAAACCTCGTATGCATTCGGCTCTTTCCGTAAATTACTGGTTTTTGTCTCCTGTGGATTGAAGTAAGATACAAAGAGAAACTCAGTAATGTGTTTCACTTTCTTAGTTCTGGTAATGTTTCTGGTTGTATATAAACACAATAAAGCAATTTTTACAAATGTGTTTACCTTTTCTCGTTTATTACTTATAACGACACCAATCACGCAAATGGTTTCTTCTAACTGAATGGTACCTTCCATCTGTACCGCTATTATAAAAGATTAGCATGTCCCCCCCCCCTGAACTACTTTCATCGATGGGATGAGAGATGGTTCAGCTATCTGATAACTATATACAGACTTAATAAAATCATTTTCAATTTTGTCATATTCTCTGTTTACTGAACATCGTTGAAACTAATTACTGTATCTGTCAAAACTGTATTTTGATGGTCTCTGACACTTTTGGTCGAAGTAATTAAAATTGCTTCCACAACATAGGCCCCACAAAACGCTATTGTCAAATCAATGCATGAGTTGCATCTGAGCGGGTGGATACAAATATATGTGATGTTAAATTTTCAGTCCCGGCAAACATCTGAATTACACTTCGCGCGTATTTCTTGTACAAAAAGGGTATTAAAATGTTGCATAAATGTTAATGCCATCACGATAACATTTACATTATTCAAGTAATTTGGTTGTATTAAATCGAAACACTCTGTGCGTCCTTGAACCAGTATTTGTGGCAAACTTGCAGTCTGTATCATACCATGGCTGGGATCCCGAGTTTCTACTAACACTAAAATAACATTATTTTTCCCGTCTTGAAAATTTACATTCCTTTTCCTTTTATTAACAGCGTCATAATATACATTATTTATAGTTTTAAATTTTCTTCAAACGATCCTATTAAACAACTGCCTGTAATATTCTTCGATCTTTGTGCACATAAAGAAATAACTGACTCGACAAATTGTGGTCGTTTAGCTTTGTCAAGTATGTACTTTTCTACTGGAGTAACATTTACAGCGTCCCACATGCCCTTGCAATCACATCTGTATAAATACTTAATGGAGATTAATATTGACATATGTATTGATTCGATTCTATTATCAACATCAAAGGAAGATACGTATTTAAAAATTGGTTGATCAGCTAAAACATAATCTAGTGTAGTAGCCGATTTATCTGAAGTACAGGCATATTTTCTAATGCCTTTATCAGCCTCGTAAGTACAGTAATTCTGTACATGTTAGTTTTCCTTCATAATGGTTTATATCCCTTCTGTCACGATTTTGTATCATCATCTAACTTGCGTAGAATTAAAATCAGAAAGTGAATCAATAGTGAAATCATACCTAACAAAGTGGGGTTCTCTACCTGTGCACGAGTTAAAATCACCACCAAGTATAAATACATGATCTTTTTGTTTCTCATTTACTTTGGCTATATTTCTATAATTGCATAAGCGTCTCCCTCTGAGTAAATGGATAGGTGAGTATTCTTGAGAAATTATACACGTAACCAAAATTAAGGTTGAAAAATATGTTATAATTAGAGGTGTTGAGTAACGAAAACCTGTTTGTGGAATTTGTGGAACGCTACGCTCTTGAAAAGTTTGCCAATGTATGGAAAGGAACTCGCATACATACATAGCTATCAATCCCTAATTTCCCTTTAGAGGTTTGTTTTTGTTCTAATACTGTCAAAACATCTATATCCTTGTAAATGAAACTGATTTGTAGCATCTGCCTATTTATCTACAAAACCAATATCAAAATTTGTAACATCAGTTCTATTTTGTCGCTAAACCTAGAAACGTTCCACATAAACACTTTAACTTAGTACGCTTGCATGTGCAATGTTCTCTTTATCCTGTAGTATTCAAGCCTTTCCACATAAACACTTTAACTTAGTACGCTTGCATGTGCAATATTTTCTTTATCCTGTACTATTCAACCCTTGGTCATTTCCCTATTGCTTTGGAGCATTCGCTGCTTCCATATAGACCTCATCCAACAAATACGCCTGGCAGTCAATAACCAGTTTGTACTTGTAAAGTGACCCTTTTCCATCTTTCTTTTCTTTCTTTAGGTTTTGTCCGCGCACGACGTGCACGAAAAGGAAACTTTTCTGCGATACGAATTTTTTTTGTGTGTGTTAACTTATTCACTATTAAAAAGGATTTCCTACTTCTTCATCGCTGCAGGAAGATCGGGTCTTTGCTTTCGTACATCACGATACATCCGTAATAGTTTGTTCTTAACTTTGTATTTCGTAGCCTTAAGGACTGTCGGTAGTGGTTGTTCTTTGTATTTCAATCTGTGAGCTCTTTTCTTTAGTCTCCTCTGTATCCAATCTAAGTGCACGCGCGCGCACAAACCACAGATAAAGCATTTTGACTGTTTCGGTTGTTCTTATACACTTTGCACTCGGGGCACAATTTGTTGATAATTAGCATTGGCTTGTATTTGTCCTTCAAATATAGTGTCTATTCTGATCCTATCTCTTCAATAGATTACATCCTTCAAACGTTTAGATCTATCTGTGTTGTTGCAATTTCATGTAGCTTCAAAGGTATTGATTTGATTTGAACTTCCTTGCCATCCACAACTGTTTGCTATGTCTGGACATGTGTATCAGTGGTCACAATCTCTGTTTTCTTTACATACGTATTAATCAGGTTACTGCGATCTTTTTTCTAATCTGAGAGATTGGTCTATACTGTGGTTCAAATCAGAGACAGAATGTATCACTGTCAACTGACCGCATTGATTGCATATTTGGTTACCCTATAAAACTGAAATCTGATATTTGTACAGCAGTCTTATGGGTGATTCCAGCCATATACTGAATTCATGTGGATGTAACAACAACTTACCATGTATTGCTAATCAGATTCTATCAGCGGATTTGTGAAGGAAAGAGTCTTCCAAGTACGAGCCCCCAATTTTCTGTTATGAGTTTATGCTCTTAAAATAAGTATCACAAAAGAGTAAAAGACAACAAGCTTTGCAGAATTTAACAAATAATTTATTTCCTTAGAATACAAAGCGATAAAGAGACAAAAAGAACTTACGGTATTGTGAATGAAATCCCAAAATAATCTAAGAGTTACAAACACAAGTCCTAATAATTTGAAGTCTTGGCTAAAATTCAGTAGAAGTCCAGAATAAATCCCAAAACTGAATGCGATGATGTGTCTGTGGTAGTTTATAGAGTATTGATGTGTCAACAGTCTTTTCTTGACTCACAGTAATATAATTCCAGGTTTGAATTCACTATAAATTCCAGTGAATGTCTGTATCCTAGAATTTTATCAGAGCTCTTTTGTATATCCAGAGAAAATAATCACTTGAATTCAGTAATTTAAAGAAATAAAATTCAGCCCAGCTGGACACAACATATAATACAACTTCAAAGCGCTAGATCTTAAAACACAGCTGAAAAAGTCCCCTCAGTTACACGATTATATAGTTCTCCACTTGCCCTAAAAAAAAAAAAAAATATTACCTAATGGAAAATAACCTTCTAGAATGATCCTAATGTTTACAAAATAAAAACCATAACCTGGATTATGTAAAATTAACTTAGGAAATTCCAAATCCTAGACCAAGACGCAAATAAACATATTTACTTATATTAATAATAATACTGATTTTAATCCCATACATACAGAGAATATTTTAGCTATGTATTAGTTGTTAACACGGAATAAAATAATAAAGTCAATTGGGTCAAGCAGAAATTAACTCAGTTTTGGACAAGGCCAAGTCCAACATACAATGTTACATTACAATAGCATGCAATGAAATTTTAAAAACAAATAAACAAAAGCTAACAAACAATGAAAATTGAATATGCATAACAGTATACATCTTATTCAATACACAAGAGGTAGAACTAGAAGATCATTTAGTATCCATATAATTCAATACACGTGAGGTAGAATTAGAAAGAGCATTTAGTATCCATCTAATTCAATACACAAGGGGTAAAATCAGAAAGAGCATTTAGTATCCATCAAATTCAAGACACAAGAGGTGGAATCGGAAAGAGCATTTAATATCCATCTAATTCAATACACAAGAGGTAGGATCGGAAAGAGTATTTAGTATCCATCTAATTCAATACACAAGAGGCAGACTCAGAAAGAGCATATATTATCCGTCAAATTTAATACACAAGAATTGGAAAGAGCATTTGGTAGCAATCTAATTCAATACACAAGCGGTAGAATCGGAAAGTTAATGCAGTATCCATATAATTCAATACACAAGAGGTAGAATTAAAAAGAGGATGCAGAATCCATCTAATCCAATACACCAGAAGTAGAATTAGAAAGAGTGTAATGTAACACCACTTACATGTAAATTTCACTTTTACTTTGTGATAGTTTTATTAAACTATATATTGGGAATTTTGCACCATGTTGCTTTTCTTTACTTTCAATTGCGCTCTTCAGTTGGAAGTAATTCAGTCGACATTTTCTGCGCTGATGTTGTTTTTCTTCACATAAATAAATTGTCCAGAGATGCACAAATATACACACTTTCCATAGTCATAACTATTTCTAATTTATGATAAATCAGTCCCAAGAATCTTGTAAATTTGAGACAATGACATCTTTGTGTGATTTCTTTGGCTATCTTCTTGCAGTGTAAAAGGAGGGGGTAATTTGTTCTTATGAATAATTTAAATATTAATATTTCAAGGTATATTTGACTATTTTTCATATGTGAGTTTTGGCATTAAGCTTTGACTTGTATCTTTAATTTCATCAAAACCCCATCTGTTCCCTGTGGGTTTACCATCTCTAAGGCAGTCATCTGTTAAGTTTTATATGCACTTTACCGCCCTAGGAAGGGAATTTATCACTTGTTTCTTATGGTGAACGCTTGCAACCATTGAATTCTAGTATAGATCAGAGCCACTACTATTTATTATGTTTATAAATTATCTGCATTTGCATACATTTGCATATTGAAACTTTATATGATATTAGCTCATCTAAACCTACTGTTGAGAGAAACTTACATAATGCTCTTATAAAAATCCCCGAATGGTGTAAACAGAATGGATTAGCCATTAATTTAGAAAAAAAAAATGCAAATTGATGCTGATAACCACTTAACAAAGATGGAACATACTTAAAGTTAATATTCTCCACATACAATCTAATGACGTGACACTGAAAAATACTAGGCAAGATAAACTATCTGGAGTTGAAGCTGATAACAAAATGTTATGGTCAGAGCATGTAATTATTGTTGCCATAAATATGGCTACGAATGTATGGCTACTATAAACCAAATTAAAGAATTTTAAACCTTAAACCACAAGATAATGTTTTACATAAGTCATCTTCAACCTCATTTGGACTACTGCAACATCATATGGGGTAATACTTCTAAAACAAATTTGTTGAAAGTGGAAAGACTTCAAAAACCGGCAACCAGAATTATCCATGACAACAGAGTTGATAAGGTTCACGAATGTATGAAAGGTTTGAAGATCATGACTATCTATAAAAGAGTATGTTTAAGAAAGGCTATTTTCTTTTGTAAAGTTTCAAATGGTTCTATGCCCAACTATATAAATGTTATTCCCAGTAAAAAGACCAATACTATCATTACAGCTTCTAGTCTAATGATATTACGCTCTGTGTCATCTAACAACTTTCTTATTCCTAAGCCCCAAACTGAATTGTATAAAAATAAGTTGGTTTCTTGAGTCAGTCCATTTGGAACTGTATACCTAAAGATGTTAAAGAAGCATCATCATTTCCTTCCTTTTATCACAGATGTTTGAAATGGATGTATTCCAGATAATGTCTATACCTGGTTATGGCCAACTTTGTGATATATTTTTATATGTGTATAATATATAAAATGTCTTTGGGTATTCATGTGTGTGTGTGTGTGTGTGTGTGTGTGTGTGTGTGTGTGTGTGTGTGTGAAAGTTTTGAATGATGCATGTTGATGTACAAAATGACCTAGTTGCTCCTGTGTACACCAATCCATTACACCTTTTTTGTATGATGTGTTTCCCATCTGTATTTTATATATTTGCTTCTTAAGGCCGCAAGGAAAATTAGTTTTTTACTAGTTGTGTCACCGTCATAAAATAAAGACTTTATTATTACTATTACTACTACTACTATTATTATTATTATTATTATTATTATTATTATTATTATTATTATTTGGTTTGAAAGGAAAGACTAGGAGTAATTCAAATCGTTGCCAGTGTTATACCGTCTTCAGAGAGCTTAGGATCAGAAGTTTCATAAACCCTGTAATTTGAAATATTGTCCGTACATACCCCTGGTACTGATTAGCTATCATACTTGTCTTGATTCCAGCCATTCAGCCGAATTACACTCTCCTACTTGACGATGAATATACAAAAGAAGGCAGGTGTCCTTGTTTATTAAAGATTCTAATTTGATTATCCCGTCAATTTTTCAGTGGAACGTGGGTCATTTAATTCATATCTCTGCCAAAACTCTTTCAAGACGAATACAAGACCTTTATGAAATCCTTTGAGGGAAAGGGGCATACACATAAATTATTTTCGTGGTTTGTTTTAGCTTTTTAATTTGTCCAATCTTGTCGATTGTGTTAAAATCAGCAAAATGTCTACTATATGGTGCAAGTAAACATGCGTTATCTACACTGGTCTGTCTGTTTGTCTTTCTGTATGTAAGGTTGCATTATGTGTGTATAGTAGAAACCATTAACCTGATAGCTATTTACTGTTCTGACACAATAGTTATCACAGTAAGTAAGAGAACTTGACACTGGCTGTTTTGTGATTCCTAAACGTTTTTCCAAAAGTGGACCAACATTAGTTTATCAAATTGCTTTAGCATTTCGCGGTGGTCCAATTGTGTAAAAACTTTTGAACAAACCCCTTAGTAATAGATATTGCTTTTGCCTGTCCTTATTTTCCTAAAAAATATCGATATTAAGAAATATTTCCTCTGCTATCGACGGCGTATCACGCTATTCTTTGTCTATTCGACGATGAATAGAATAATAGGGTAAATATATAAAGTGTCCTATCTGGCAATTATAGGTAACACGAGTTCAATTTCTAGAGTAAACATTCGAAAATGTTGTATAGACACTAAAGTATTGTCCCACGGTTCTCGTTTGATAATGTAACTATGTCCGGAATAAGCATAAAATGAAAATAATTGGTTTACTTTGATTTTTATCTTGTACGGCACAGCAATACAAACTGTTGTTTTGGTGCCGAGGTAATTAAAGAAAACTTCCATGCACACAGATGCACTACGGTAGACAATCCGGGTTGGTACAATGGTAGGATTCGAACGTCTTTTCGATGGCAAGTCTGGCACGCTAACCACTCCGCCACCGAAGCTTAAAATGAAACACGGTATGCGGGAGCAACAATGGAAATTTATTGATTTTTTTTTTAAACACTAGTACCTTTATACATGTTCAACTACAATTAGACATGAGCGTGGTTGACTACCACCTTAAGAGTTTGTTAAAACGGGATAGAGACCAGTTTCAGTAGTCAAAATATTTTGTTTACTGCGGCCTTATCCTTTATTGTCTCACTTTTCTCAAATTGTATTACATAAATTCTCAGAATGGTTCTGAGGGATCTGGCAAAATTAATACTTATTTGTTATCTGCACTCATCTGTTGGTTTTAACACCCAAAGATATTTACGAAGTACTGCAATTAACTTTAGGCTAAAATATCTTAAGGTTTCCACAACTACAAACCATAAAATTCAAAACGAGACTTCTGATTGAATGAAAACCACTGATGACGTTAAGGCAAAATTATTAGTAGCATTATAATTCAGACATCGTTTCCCATTGCCTACATGTTTATCAGTTATGGATCCATTGCTTGAAACAATACAGGGGATAAACAGGTTGTATTAAGTGCCACGCGAATCAGTTTATAAAATTAGTAATACAGTTACAGCCCTTCGTATATTTAAGCAAAGTTTAATTTGAAAAAGTTGTAAAGAAAAATACAATTACTATTACTATCAACATTTTGGCGGACATTTTTCGAATCGATTGCCCAAGGGATATTCGGAAAATTGGTTACATTTGTCAGAATATTTACTCCACAGGGGCTAGTGAACTTTTATTTATTCCTTACATTTCACCAGAATGAAAGGATATGAATTAGAGTTTTATGCATTGAGTTTATTAAGTAATGATTGTTTATTCTGTTTCGAAAACAGTTGATTATTGGACGAATGTGTTAACAAAGGTGCTGAGAAACACACACACACACACACACACACACACACACATCTCAGATAGGTAATGATTTAATATTAAA
>JAECUM010011403.1:25000-87530 GCA_016617855.1 Megalonaias nervosa | reverse complement strand
GATATATTTATTTACCAATTTATGAAATAGGATATATATTAGGATTCGTTAGACACTTGCTTTATGATCATTTTAAACCTTCTGCTTAATACATAATATTTTAAACAATTTTTATCAAAAGACATTATAACCAGTTGAATGTAAAACAAGAGGCATTTTGCATACAAAATATGGTATGCATCATCTTAAATGAAAATGAATTGCAACACATGAACAATTATACCTTGCTTGTATCAGTCATTAAACTATTTTGTTTAGTCACCATAAATATCCTGTCAAATCGTATATTTTATTTCCAGTAAGATCTTAAGTTGAAATATAATCGCCCCCAAAACACAGTCAGAAACATTTATTTGAATGGGTCGAATCATGGAGCATACCAGTCGATAAGTATCCGTTTGAAAGCGCTTGTAGTTCCTTGGAGCATTTGTCTTCCAAACTTTCCTTTCGACCCATTGCTATAACTACGGAGACAGACATTTTAAAACACAATAAGGTTATGCTAAATTAATTTCTAATGTCCATTAGCAACTATTTGCAACATTAACTAGCCTTGATTCTATGTTGAATTATTTAGGAATCGTTTGGAAATGCAAAAGGTTAACATATGTATGCTAACTTTAATTTTAGTGATATTCCATTAGTTAGAATGTTTATTTTTATATTGTAATGTAATCAAGTTGGTGGATTTTGTTTATCTTTATCTTACTATATTCTGAGACAGCAATTGCTCTAGAAAGTTTGTATTTAAAGTGTTACTGTAATATAAAAGAACGCTTCATATGCTAACCATGGGAAAAACTAAAGTCTTACGGCATTTTCATAATCCGCAAAATTATTCCTTCCAACAGTTGGTTTACTTTAGTAGTTGCTGTGTGATCTACGAAAAGTATTGTATTGTACCAAATATATATGGCAAGGGCGACAGACAAGTGGCTATACGTTTGGTAGTAAGTTTGTTAAACAAACAGGGTGAGATCTAGAAAAGAAATGTAACAGATTTCCAAGCAATGCGTCAATCATACGATTATAGGTCAATACTAAATGTTTATTATACGTCGCTGACCATGCGTATTATAATTGTTTCCAAGCAGCATCACAAATCATACCTGAGTCTGTTTCTAGTTGAATGTTCACGTCAGCGTCTACAAATATAGATAAAATTACGGAATCCATTCTTTCAAGAATGATTTATACATGAGTAATACTGATATTAATATGTGCAAATGCTTCATAGAAAAAGTGAAAATAAAGGACAGAATACTAAATTGTTGTCATAAATCCTTTTGACGCAATGTTTTAAATATAATGTCAGTTTTGTAAGAAAGTCATCTTGTTTCATTAAATTATCCAGTATTATATAATTCTCAAACTACTTTTTAGGTAGATCAATCTACAGATTATCGCTGTTGCACTCATTTTATTTTTAATTTGTTTTCGGCACATGCATGTGATTCAAGATCTACTATGTATTTGCTGTTCCTGAATGCAGCAAAATAGAAATTTTTATTCCTTGCATAAGACAATAAAAATTAGCGGAACTTATGTGACATTGTCAGGCACAATAATATTCACTTAGCAAGACGAAAGAATTGTACGTTTTATTCTTTATTTGACTGAAAACTTCATAGCTATTTGTTGGATGTTCGTAAATGTAGCAAAGTATATATGTATACTCTTGGATTACTGAATAAACAGCAGAACTTACTTGATCATCAATAAACAAATAGAAACAAAGGCTATGAACACCAGAATGGGCACTGGAACCGTGTTCTCTGTATGCCCGTAATTTAGGCCTAAAAAAGAATATAGAGAATAATTAGCAAATACCTTGATCTTGTAAAACAGAAATTGACATTTATTTGTAAACTATTAAATTATTATGTTACTCGTTACGTTAAAAAGTCGTAATCTCCTTGATCCTAAGGTTTAACTGGTCCAATCAAGTTGCCTAACTTAAACTGTTTTATTGTTTCGATAGAATTTTCCTTTACGCAAAGGCTTTAATCAATTTACATAAATTCGCTTTAAATGGTTCTCAGTCTGCAAATGATTATATTTGAAAAGATGTGTTTTCCGACATACAAACATAAGATAGAGAACGTTACTGACCTTATGGATCTTAATTAAAACCATGAAATTATTAGCTTTAACCTGAGTAAGAACAAGTCTCTATTCAACGCATCTATAATGGTTCAAGCTTTGTGTGGTTATGTACATGTAAGCAGGTATTAAAACGTAATTAAAAGACATACAAGACCGAGGAAAGTGGATGGAAACACATACTGCAACAGACTGAATTGAATGTATCTCCTGTGCATGTTCAGTAGGCGCACTGATTTATACTCATTCAAGTGTAAAATCTACCTTGCTTGTTATTGAGGACCTTCCAGCTGATGAGGTGACATTTTATATAGGACTCCAAACAAAGTCAACTGCTACTTTTTTCTGAACATATTATATACGAGCCACAATCGGTCATCACATGCTTCCTAGGGCAGACCCCGTAAACTTAAAGAAGTGGAAGAGACTGAGGTGAAGTTTATTGACTCAAGATTTAGCATGGAGAATTAATATATCATTATCCAAGTGTAGCAAATTGTATAATATTTGTTGATACATTAAGTATGAACATATAATCTTTGTTGTTGCAAGGCCGGATAGAGCTATGGTTATAAATACTAAGCCAGCGTCTTTAAAAGGGTTATATCCAAACTCTAGGACTATAACAGATTGTACAATTATTTTCACTAGTACACCACAGTCGTTAGATTAAAAGCGAAAAACTAAATTTCGACTGCGTGTCATATATGATACAGAATGTGTTGAAAGGTACTAGTCATGGCACTGTCGCCCATGTCTCCCATATCTGGGCTGACAGTATTCTGACAAAAAAAAAATAATAATTGCAATAAATCAGCCTTATTCGAATATGAAATTGGTAATGTTATTATTGGAAATTAAGGATCTGGCATAGTTTTCTTGATTACTACAAAAGGCATTTTTTCATTGTTCCTCCAAAGAAGGAAATGGAACGTTGAGTAATTGAAAAGTAGAAACAAAAAGGCGAAATGCTAATCCTTATATTCATTGTGGTACATGGAGGTTTATATCCAATAAAGTCAAACATCTTTGAGTATTTGTAAATTTCTTCAAGAGATTTTGCTTCATTGTTTTTGACAATAGCATCTGAGAAATTTTTCAGTACTGCATTATTGATCAATAATCCTATTCCTGTATCAGTCCAGAAATGTGTTTAGCATAGCCAAAATCAATAATTTCGACATAACTGAGAACCTTATCATGCAGATTATTATTATAATAGACAATCGTATCTACCGTAACAGGGTGATACTGGCTGTTTTGTCAGGGTTTGCTATATACCATGACTGTGTCCTCTTGCATTGTGGCATTTTAGTCACCTTCACAGAATATATCCACGGTATTACATATACACAAGTGGTTTATTGTAATATGAGGACAAACTCAAGGGGATAGAAGTTTGTGACCAATATCAGTAACTAAACCTAAACCCGCTATTATGAAACTACTCCGAGGCATATGATTTTCCATCAAAGTTGGAGGAAACAAACTGAAGGTCTGGGTTTATCAAACTACAAATTGGCAAAGAGTCACGTGTTAATTAAAACATTTTTCAAACCGATAAAAGTGGACAAAACAGCCTAATCGGTTAAGAGGATAGAACAGGTTAAGTGGAGCAAGAAACACAAGTACCTAACTACTTACCTACATAAGATAAAAATGCCCGACACATATATTCTGTAGTATTTAATAAATGTATTCATGTTATTATTACTTCGATTTCACATAAGTCCTTGTGTTTATGTCATTGCCAATTTTACATTTGTTGTGGTTGTCAAGATCTAATTAAATTTTTTGTTGTTGTTTTGCGCGTAACAATTCATAATTATTAGATAGATAACTGTGCTATTTTGACAATTGAAATTAACGAATTTTACTGTTTTAGTTAAAAATTTTCTTACTTTATTTCTCTTTTTAATTTGTAAATTTGCATTCCTCTAGAAAGGCCAAAAGTGTTTTGTAATCCTAAACGAGCAATGAACACTGAGTGATTTTTAAGAAGATGACACCATACATAGTAGTTTACTTGTTATGAAATACGTCCAGGTAAAATCTAATCACTAGTGACGTAATGCAGCAGAGAAAGATTCCAGAGGCATTAATTTCGTGTGAGACGTTCAGGGGCATTGGGTCACGTTCTGCTAAGATGGGACCTGTTTAAAAAGTTTGAGGCAGTCGTCCTGAATAAACTGTATCGTTGTGATTTTACAGTTTAAATAAGTGTTCCGGAGAACACGGTGTGCCACTTGCATCCACAAGCTTGACAGAATAATACCTGCATCTGACTTTCATAAACCTTCACACAAACGTTGCTGACCACAATGCTTATGTAGGCGAGACAGGAAAGGAAGGAGCTCATATTATTGTATTGAACAATGTTATTTTACATAATTTAGCTTAAGACAGCAGCTGATATTGAATATATGTAACATTAAAATATATTAAAATAAGACTTTAACATTGTTTACAAAGCTGGATAGTGCTTTCTGCTTAAGCAGACAAGACCTGTAATTCTAGAATAACAGCATATAGACCTAGACTATTCTAATCTACCAACATTTCCACTGAATGCAGCAATAGATATAGCAAATATAGAAAGCAAGCGACTTTCAAAAAGAAACCATTATTTCGCGCGCAATGATGCACAAAACATTCTGCTTAAGTTGTCGTGACACGTAGTAATGTTGCCATAAACATTCACTTTAATGCACCTCTACGCAAAACATATGTAATTATCAAAATCTTTTACACAGAATTGTACCAATATTTCACGCTATACTTACGAACATGAAACAGGCAAGACAATGACTCAATGCATATCATGGAATAACCTCTAGGATTATTAGTATGATTGTCAAAGGGTTTCACTTAACGATGTCACTGATGTAAAGCTCATTTAAAATCTTTCAAATCTTTCTTTTTAACATATTTTTACTTCGCGCCATACGACAACGCACCCTGAAAAGAGACTACTGTATCTTATCAAAACTCCTGGATAAAGTATTTATACACGGGATATTATTTTCTGTTAAAGTGTAGGTATTACATTGTGTGTATCCTTGTAGTTTTCAGAGCCCTTTTTGTCAGTAATATACTTCAAAGATGTACCTTCGTCTGTGGAAGAAACCGCAGTCGATGTACGAACTTCGGATTGATTCACGTTGTGGCACTCGATACTTGGTCCATAAGAGCAACAAAACACGAGTCTACCATTCCATGAAGAATCGACTTTTAAGTAACTTTCATTGCCCTGAAAAAAATGCGTTGACCGTCATAAAGTAAATTATATGCATTTATTGATATTTTGTTATCAAATTATCATTTTTATTCAATAATCAAATATAGAGATGGTATATTTAAAAACGAGTCGTTTGATTATAGAAATCATGGTTTTACCTTTATTTTATGACCAACATTAAGTCATAAGTGAGATCATTTTTCCTGCTTTAATTATATGCACCGAAATGAATTGTTCACAACGGGTGTGTTTCTTTCCATAATGGAAATATTAATAAAAGGGTTCTTTTAAATGTTGAATTATTCATTTACAGTACTAATGCTGATAGAAGCAAGGCATACAAGTTTTTATTGTACCTATTAGTGTAACATAAAATGTATGTGGTATGTAATAGTAGATAGTATATACTGAATATGGTCTTGTTCCCCCATATGTCAGCCTTGGGGTGCATATACTGTTTTTTTAAATTATTAAATGGAGTTCTTTTTCATTGGTGTTAAACCTAATTATTTGAATTCTATAGGTATCTACTATAGAGCATAGTCTGGTTCGCGATGTCCTCCTTCAAATATACATGCAATCATTCACCAAAGCTAAATCTGTGCCTTTATTCCATTTCTACCCCTTCAAAAGATTTAACAATATTAAAAACATTTAAGAGGTAATGATGCCACTCTGTCTCCTGCGGATATGAGGGCGGATGGAGAAAAGCCTTCGGGTAATTTCCACTTATTGCAACTATTCCAGCCCATATTCAACATTAAATAGGACTGTGCCCTCAACTCCAGCACGGAGGCAGGCATGCAACAGCGCATGGACCTTTTTGCCACAGCGTGTACCAACTTCGGACTCACCATCTCCAACAGCAAGATCGAGGTTCTGCATCAGCCAGTACCTGGAAAAGATTACATGGAACCATCCATCACTGTCAATGGCCATAAGATCAAAAACGTGGACAGGTTCACATACCTCGGCAGCACCTTCTCACAAGCAGTCCACATAGACGACGAGGTCAACACCAGGATTGCCAAAGCCAGCGTAGCATTTGGCAGACTCAGCTCAAATATTTGGGATAGGAGAGGCATCAAGCTTGCCACCAAACTCAAAGACTACATAGCGGTTGTTCTCCCCACCCTCCTCTATGTATTGCCGCCATGTTAAAAAACTGAACCACATCCACCTGAGCTCCCTGAGAAAACTGCTGAAGAGCAGATGGCAGGAAAAGGTACAGAACACAGAGGTGCTCACTCAGGCCGGCATGGCAAGCATCCACACCATGCTGTGCAAGGCACAACTCCTATGGGCTGGCCATGTTATCCGCATGCCGGAAGTACGCCTACCCAGGAAGGTGGTCTATGGAGAGCTACAGCAAGGCAGGAGATCTCACAGTGGTCAAAAGAAGAGGTACAAGGACACCCTCAAGTCTTCGATAAAGAACTTTGGCATTGACCCTAACAGCTGGGAGAGTGTCGCTGCTGATCGATCTGTTTGGCACAGTCAAGTCAATGCCGGTGCGGCAGCTTTTGAGCAGAAAAGACTGGTGGACGCAGCTGAAAATCCAGGAACAGCTCCCAGTCAGCAACCTGTACATCAATGTCCCCACTGCAACAGACTCTTACGGGCCCGGATTGGACTGATCAGCCATCTCCGGACCCACCCACAGTGAATAGATGATACTGAATGGTCCTTATCGACACCGATGGACGAACATCATCATCGTTGTCATCATCATCATCATCATCATCATCATCATCATCATCAGATAAAATGACCTTGAAATTAACGGACAGAACTGATGCAGTTAAGATTATAAGAGCAATTTCAAACTGATTTAAGGACAGAAGCTCTAATAAGGAGCAATATAATAAATATTTAAACTGTTGACATTTTAAAAATAGTTCTTGATAGCAAAGTTCACTCGTTCTTGAAACTGAAAGTAGATTAATTGCAATATTTGGAAAATTAATTTATAGTCATACTTTTCTTAACGAGTTTAGAAACATAGATGTGGATTTTGGAAGTGTTGCATTAGAACCACACTGAGTTTCTTTCTCTAGGATGGAAAAACACAAGTATATTAATATTATGTCATGCTAGGTTTACTGTCTGGTTACACAACAAGAATAACAATATTTACTACTTTTGGTTTCTGGATTACGCTGTATCACGTTCTACTGAATACAAGTACATATAGAATTGAATATTCAGTTTAATTTGGTTCAAATAAATAAATCATATGTATGTTCAATCTTGCACTTGGATCTTTTTTGCTCGCATTTGTTCTTTGCTTATTTTATTTTAAACTAAACATTGACTGAACAACTGATGCTCAGTTACAGTCATTAACGCAGTTGAGTAATATATAGATGTGTTTTACAACAAACATTACAAGACATCCAAAAATTAAAATATCAATTAGTAAATGTAAAAACGGCATTATATTTTGCAGAGAAAGAAATGTGGCATTTTTTGGAATGGACGAAGTTGATCAGTGTACACAACAATTTGCATTTTCAATTGATATTGGAGACTGTAATAAAAGGTGTTCCCATTAAATGATGGAAGGTGGCAACGGTAGCTATTATGATTGGTGGAGCAAGACTTAAAGCCACATCATTCACAGGAAGTAATTTTCCATTCAAGTATTTGATTCAGATGGAGCAAATGAGAAAGATTAGGGCATAATTGACAACTTGAGAAACCACACTAGAAAATTAACAAGGCTGAAGTAAATAGGTAAATGTAACCGATTACCTGAATGAAAGAAAACGAGACCACAGTAACACTACACAGAACTTTATGATTTGGATATTTCCACTTACCCTGATAGTGTTCTGTGTATTAGCTGTGTACTTGCCCATCTAATACGCTTTATACGAACTGTTTGTTACATTGCCTGTCCTATAGATTTTCAGCAGGATAAGATTTGGGTTGTGAGTTGATTTAGTTTTCATTATCGGCTATGTTTTAATTATTAAGCATAGCTAATGGTTTTCTTTTACATATCTGTCTGCAGTCGTAATTACTCCACCTCTTATTTCATATTTAACCATTAGAAACATGTCTGGACCTAATATATTAAAAATACAGATCTAAATTAGTACAAAATTATGGCTCAGCATTAGCCGATTATATATTAAGTTAGCTCAACCGTCTATTACATAATAATATTTTAGCAGTAAGTATATAAAGTTAGTTTAACTTTCTATTCCATAATAATAACTTTCCTGATCTGTCACAATCAACATTTATTCGTGCTTATCTCTTTTAACTTTTCAAACTCTAACTGGTCTTACGAACTTGTCCCCCTTGATCTCAACTGATTCGTGCATATTTTCTGGTATTTTAAATTATTTTTCCTTCCACAACATCGATGTCTTTTATGTTAATTGTGCATTTATTAATCCACTGGGAAAATGTTCATAAGATAATTTTAATTTGCTTTCATTTATGATCTTTTGATCCGTTTATAACAAATTCATTAGCATAAAATTTATTTCTTATGTTCATTTTCAACGTTAGTACAGGCTTTTTAGCCATAGCCCAATCTGGCAAATCTATATATGCATCAGTTCTTAAATGTTCCTATCTACCAACTTGTAGCATTATATAATGTTTCCTACTTAAGATTTAGTTGGTATCTCTCATTTCTTGACCAACCATTCAGTGGAATATACCAAACATGGTTTCAGCAACACCATCAGCCTTGTTTTGTATATTATATTAAAAATTGGAGTTATAGGCGAACATTGAAAGTATTATCTTCACATTAGACTGGCATTGCTACCTAAATTGATAAGTTGAGTTGAATCTTTAAAGGTCTAAAAGTCCTATGCATTCTGCCTATTATATATTCACGAAACGGTTCAACTTCAGGAACACACACACACACACACGCACACACACACACACACACACACACACACACACACACACATTGTTACAGTTATGGTCTTCATATGAGTTAAACAGAAACAGAAAATCCAACATGTTTTGTAGAATTGAAAATATTAATTTGTTTTCCTAAATTACAAAGTGAAAGAATTAAAAATAACTTACAGTATGGTGGATGAAATCCTAAATGCTTATTTTATCATTTCCAAAAGTTTCCAATAATTCGAATGAGTTCCAAAAGTTACTCCGAATGGTAGTCTGTATTGCAATACTGAATCATCAATACAGAAGAATCCGTATGTTATAATCACAAAATATCTTTCAATGAATTCACAGTAATCTGGTGAAAGCTAGTATATCCAAAAGTGTTTGAATGTATTCACAGTAATTCCGTACAGCTATTATCCAAATAGTCTTTCAATGAATCATAGAGCACTGCAATTCCAACAAATGATTAAATAAAATAAATGAATCAATTTTCTAAATATAATGCTATATATATATATATATATATATATATATATATATATATATATATATATATATATATATAGAGAGAGAGAGAGAGAGAGAGAGAGAGAGAGAGAGAGAGATGAATGATAAGTATTGCTGTTGGCATATTCATCAATTAGGATTTGTAAAACATGTATCAACTTTTTAGTTTCGTTTTCTGATAAACGGTGCAATGTTTTAATTTTTAGGTCTTTAATACATCTCTCTATTATAACTGCGTTTCCTCGGAAAACGTACAAAAGTATTCCGCGTCTTCCTTCTTGTGAAGTTCACTTTCTTCTTTGCGATATTGATCTTTTCTTCATAAAATTTCAATTTTAATTGATTTTTTTCTTTTAACAAAATGTTTTAAAGCATCTCGAATTTCTTCTCCTATCGAAGTTTTTAATTTGACGTCTCTTTCAAATATACTGATATACATGTATATAATATATTTGCTTTCATTTCATCGATACGTGCTCGCCATCGATCATGCCTATGCATAAAACAAACGATTTTAAATGGAAGCATTTTGTTTGCCTTTCCAAATTTCGTAATCTTTTGATTTGTCCGTTATTGTTTAATATAGGTAATTGTATCACGTTTGTATCATATATAATTGGAACCACCTCGGTGCCTAAGCTAATCACACAGAAAGGACATCATATTACCTCCGCATTTGTCATATTTGAAACATAAATGATCTCATTTAAATAAAACAACACGGCTCACTTATTATAAAGCATCACACAGAATCTAGTGTATGTACAAATAAAATAATACAGCCAACGTATCTTAAACCATGTCACATAATTTCGTGTATGCAAAAACAAGTACTAATACAGTATGATAAAGATTGGCATGGGGAGCAGGAAACAGTTATTAAAAGCAGATGCTTTATTTCCTACGTACTATTCACAAGGGGTGATGTTTTACTTAGCCTTGATCTCTGCATTATCGCGGTACTTAATCAGTACATACTAAAACTGCTGTTATTGCTGCATTGTTACAAATTGTGACGTTTCTCTGATTTTCCCTCTATCTGTTCCTACAAAGAATATATGCCAATTCAATCGCGGAAATGTAAATAAAACTCCTTACATCGGCTGACCCAGATTACCGTATCATGGTTTGAACAACTCTGTCTCATTGAGGTATTTGCCTAACTTAAGCATGGTAGCACACGCGTATTATATTAAACATAAATTTCAACTTACCGATCAGATGGAATGTCCACGCTTGTAATGATTGAATATTTCCATGAAAAAGGAGGCAATGATTAAATTGAATACACTAATGTCAGGTAAGGTGAAATCAATGATAACAACAGTAGAAATTAAAACAAAAAAAAAATTATATAACTTTGCCTTAATTGTAAGTGCAATATGGGCATATATATATAATATTATTATTATAACTGAAATATTACTGATTTAAAAAAGTTATACTATTATTGCTTTCCTATTTGTGTAGGATTAGTAGGATCATAAGCAACGTTTTGTCAATTTTGGTCCAAATTGGCTACCATGAAATGAAATTCCAAGCGTATACTTGTAAGAACATGTACGTCGCCATCGGTGTATAAGCTATAATCATCACACATCAGACGATACACTGAGTATATTTCATAATCAAGACGAATGCGGATATAGTAAGTTTGACAATAGTTTTGCATATGATGATCAATGGAATTGTATGCACTTCGCAATAAAGTGATGTAAGTTGTTTTGCGATATAGAATTACCAAAAATTAAGACATTTTGGAAGTAAGTGTGCTCTAACAGATTTGAGTCATCCCTGGCTTTAGCATTACATCTGTAAACAACTGATTGACGACCCGTGTTCACAATTATGTTTGCCGCAATAGTACAGCGCCCGCGATAATCGGCGTTGGAGCACTAGAGTGGACATTTTGTAAAATAAGAGATATCTGAAAAAATCTAATATCACCTAAATAAGAGTGTTGACATTTCAACCCACAACTGCAAAAATAATAAATAAGGTCATACCATAATTAAAATATGGACGTCTTTCATTAATTGACTTGCATCAATCAAAAACAATATTTAAGGTACCTAACATCCTAAACGTTTAGTTAATTTCACAGATATTGGCTAGTTGTGGTGGCAAATTAAACGGGATAAGAACAGAAGAGTGAAACAGACTAGTTGATAAACCATGCTTCTAACACAAGCAGGTAAAAAAGATTCCAAAAAGAAGGATTTACTTTAGTCATGTGTACGACCAGTTCCAATCTGATCTGATTGATCTGCCAGCATATAAACGTACGGTAGTGATCCGAAATACATTTAGACATTGAAAAGCAACATTTTAAAATCAGCATGGACTAATAATGTAAAAACATACAAGGGAAGAGATATATACAACGCTTTATTAGAAATATATTAATGAAAGGAAACTCTTTTGACCGAATGAAAATACTTTATCAACTTAAAGTCTTCAAATATTCCAGGTAGTAAATGTTTGAGTACTGTTCCACTTATTAAGGAAGTTAGCATCTGAATTTAAAATGTTTATTCGAACTGTTAAAACTAGAATTTGAAATTAGTTTACTGCAAATTAACAGAAAATGGGCTTGGCTTCTTGATGGATATAATGCGTCATATCAAAGATACAAAGACATATTGCCAATTGTATCCAGTAAGCCTAGAAGTACGTCTAAAGTAAGGATTAATGTTTTGTCTGTCTTTCCAACTAACGCGTATCGATCACCTTGATATAAAATAGGTCAGAAGGTTACAATCTGAAACAATAAGCCTAGTTTTGCTAACGCCTATCATCCTAGTTTCACGAAAGAGGCTTTACAATCAAATGGTATTTCTAGGAGACCCTGTTGTATATAAATTAGAAGACTTGAAGGCACAATATATGAAGGAAATATTGTACGAGGGAGGCGGGGTTAGAGGATGAGGCTGTTCTCGATTCGACAAACAAGATTACATATTTAAAGTTGAGAAAATTTACAATAGATTGAATCTAACAAGCATGTGCTTGTAAAATCGAACATTAAAAAGATATAAACGTTTCATGATATAAATAGTACGAACTGAATGTAAATGTAAACAGTTTGGTAGATTAAAACAAATATATGTTGTTCAAGGGGTGAAATTAAATCTTTTAATTAGATGGATCCTCGAAGAACAAACTACAAATGATGTAAAAAGTGTGTATAAATATAATGAAATAGGACTGGTATTATACGAGCAAAGATTTTTTTTTAAAAAAAACAAATCAGCGAATATAACTGAACAATAAACACGTGCAAATATGGAGAAACTCCAAAATGAGTTAGTTAATTAGTATATGTTTTATAGATTTATATCGCAGAACATTGAAAAAAAGTGATCCAAAAGAACATAGAAAGCACAAACCAATACACATTTGATGAATTAGAGACAAATTGTAGAAAGAAAATATACGAAGATGCACCATATTTGCCTTTTTGAAAAATAAATGTTTTAACTGTGCATATTGAAAAAATGTATCTGTCTTGACATTCACACATAGATTGACAAGACTGTATTAAAAGTAAAACGGTCTGTCTTAATATACAAAATAAATAAAATAAATGTTTCTTTATGCAAGACAATCTATCATAAACCGTCCTGAAAACCATCCGCATAAAATACGAAAACACAACCTTGACATAAAAATTGCCTTTTCATAAAAAAGAAATTTACAACCTTGAAATAAAAACTGGTTTTACAATAAATGTCCCGTACGTATACACGATATAAATCATTTAAAACTGAAATTAATCTGTCTGTCATTGTGGATTACCTTGTGTACAAACCTAAAGGACCATATTAATTTAACTCAAGGGAAATATAGGATTTATCAAAATTGTATAATTTTAAAGTGACGCAGACGACAGAAAATAAACTCTTTCTAAGAAGAATTTCAGTTCTTTATCTTTGGATTTTCAATTAAAATTACAAGAAAAGTAATGAGTATGCAACCAAACCACAAACACAACATACATACTGCCAGAACAGGATTATGTCGTCAAATTTAAAAATTACAGAATTAAATTAATGCTTCACTTTCTTCCACAGTGTGACTGTGCAGGTTGGATAGGCTCTCCAAAGCTTTGATGTATTGTTCCATATTATAGAGGTCTATTATCAATATGATGTTTGTTGTTTTCCATGTATTGCGTCCTTCGCGATTCACTTTCACTGGCGTCTTTCGCGCTTCACTTTCAGTTATTAACGTGGGTATAGTGGGGTAAGATAAGTTGGATATCTCAAGGGTGACAACTTGTTCTGAGTCTGTTTAAAGAGTCATGTCCCGTAAATTGAAGTTTGGATTAATATATTATAGTTTGTTGTGCTTAACCATCAATGACCGTTCTTTGCAAACGAGATAAAATAAGTCATGTGACATATTTTGTTTGTATCCACTTCATAGTGAATCAGCAATGCAAAGACCCCCACCCATCTTTGCTTCCCTTCGATCACTTTGATGGGGTATTTTAAATAATTTGTTAAATCTGGACTTTCAGCTGAAAAATATATTACAGTCACGGCTAAATGTTTAACTAAACAAACCAGAAAAACTGGAGCATATAGTAAATAGGGTTTTTCATAATTATTGACGTCTGGTGACAAGTGTCATATGATTCTGGGTAATAATGGACGGCTAATGACCAATGGCTGAGGGTTTTAACAAAATGTTGATGACCATTCTACCGGACATTGTGTAGAACTGCTTTAAGAAAAGCATAAACTTCCCTATATGAGATCTGTATGCTTAGCCCATAAACCTTTGTGATAATCACAATAAATTTAAAGCGAGTAAATGGGCGCTGTCACTATTTGTCTTATGAGTACAATCTGCAACTTAATATAAATGATATATATAATCCTACCATACCACGTTTTTACAATAAATTTCATCAGGTTCTTATTTTTTCAGGAAGCCCTCTGTATTTCCAAGAAGTTTTATATCTCATTTCATTTCTTTAATCATGATGATTTAAGTCAACCATAATCGCAATGTTAGACCCAACACAGACAAGTATATCGTCCCCGTAACCAACATTCAGACACATAAGTCTGATTGTAAGGGGAACACTGCTCAATCTATCTATCTATCTATCTATCGTGTGTGTGTGTGTGTGTGTGTGTGTGTGTGTGTGTTTATTAAGCGCCCAAGACTGCTATATTGTTACGAAGTAGGAGGGGGCGAAATTTCTAATTCCAGATGTAAATAACATCTACGCTATCCGGATTGCATTTGATAGGATTACCCAAGAGGTATAAGACAGTATGTATGTTTTAGCGTTTGACGATTCCTCAGCACAGCAGTTGCCATATGGTGCCACCTCGAACACTGTAAAATTTAATTTTACAAGCAATTATGAAATTAAACCCTCCCAAATAAGTGTAAACATACAAATTAACAACACCAAATGTAAATCGTAAAGACGGCGACATTCTGCAAAACTGTATGAAATAAAATGGCAAAGGTAACAGTGTGATGCATTAAATTCGATTCTTTTATACACGACATACCACTGGGTTTCTTATTCCCTCAATTCTCCATTCGGTCAATAAACGTTTGTATAACAAGACATGCCTCTTTAGATTGGATTGAAATAACTGGTTTACATTGGTTTTTTGGTTTGTGTGTAAAGATAACCATAAAAGGCTTTATTCAATATGAATACACTTTAATACATTTAAGATAGATCGTTATTGTTAAAGTATAATTTTTTCTTACATATCTCCTGAAGTTAAAAATGTCAATATCTCGTTAAATTTGTATATTAAGATTATATATATATATATATATATATATATATATATATATATATATATATATATATATATATATATATATATATATATATATATATATATATATATGAGGTGTTCTCACACATGTAGAAGAGGGGTGTTATTGTCAGAAAGAAAGTGAATGAAAACACTAGGTTCTATATTATTAACTTGTTGGATGAGATTGTAAAATTAAATGTGCATACACCAGCCTACTCTTTCCGACATCGATAGAGTCGAAAGGAAGATAGAGAGTGAAAAGGCAGAATTCCCTAGATCAGTCGTGCAAATATTACAAAGTTAAAGTATATGGGTACATAAATAAAACAAAGACAAATGTTGTGTTTGATGCTGGCCACTTTCGTGACTTTGTATTGAACATAAATGATATTAGTGAACCAAACATTTGTTATGTGTTTACAGTATAACATAACTATTTGTACAATGTCTATAGAGTAAACATGCTAAGAAATTGAACAATGAGATATAACGTATAATACAGAAATTTTTTGAGGCTCCAACCGCCATAAACAGACATACAGCAAAATAGAGCTTGCTGCATTTCTGGCAGCCATATATATATATATATATATATATATATATATATATATATATATATATATATATATATATATATATATATCCATCCTTACACATAATTTAAAAGGTAACATCTCTTACTTCTTTCCTTATTTATCAAGTTACAGCATTATTATGATGCAAGGTTTCCATTAAAAAACATTGTTTCAACTTTTTCTCATCACACAAATGCATAGGAACAAAAAAATAATACAAGGAAGGAGATATTTAAAGGATGACAACAAGTAGAATACACACCATAAACGGTGAGAAAAATTGTCTGCTCAGTTCTGTTTCGCTCCTCAGCTAGCTTTAGGTATAAAGAATATTCTCCAGTATCGATCGGAGATATCTTTTTCAAGCGTATACCCGAGGATCCGTACTGTTCCACTCTCCCTTCGTACAACGGCGCGACGTTAAATCCATAGGACTCTGATTTAAAACATATCGGTGTCATCGTGTTGTAGTACCAGTGAAGCTGTCTTATAATGTCGTTTTCTCCTGTGGAAAAGTTCCACGCCAAAAGCGTATCTTGACCTTCACATCCCGTAAATGATAACGTCTCTGTTGTCCATGTTAACGCTGGATTAAGATGATAGGAAAAGAACTGTTAAATTTGTATCATGCGATCCTTGTTTTTCCAACGTAGTATAACTTTTATTAAACACACATTTGAATGTGAACATAATGTACATTGAAACTTAGATATAAAGAAAAGGCGCATAAGATTAAAATAGTACAGTACACAAACGTTACAACGGAGCGCAACGTTTCCATTATGCGAGAAATGGCTAAATTGCAATGAGAGATACAATGCATCCTAACAAGCATTTTCTTGAAGGTTGCAGAAACCTTTAAGCTTTAATATATTGCGAAACACTTGAATAATGTGGGAAATGGCAGGCATTGAAAGTTTAAAGTATCATTAATGTATCCACAGTTATGCGGATAGTGGTACACTTGATTTAAATGGGGAGACTCGTAATCTCATTTTATTAATTCTAACAATCTACACAAAGATAAATCTATTTCATTCTCTAATTCTGATTACAAGCAAACACACACACACACACTCTCTCTCTCTCGCACGCGCGCGCGCACGTGCACGCGTGCTTGGATCAACATAAACGAACCATGTCTGTTTCCCTACACCTTCGCAAGTATTTTCATTTGACATATGTGTTTGGGACGTTGTTTGGAGAGAAAGATAGAGAGACAGAGACAGAGTCGGAAAGATAGACATATATAGTCCGATATGAGCATTATAGAATTACACTTAGACATTTTAGGTATCTGATATGCAGTTATTTAGAAAGACAATAATTTAGATCTAGAATACATGGTTTGCTGCAGCATATTCAACGGCAAAATTTAGAAAACAAAATCATGCGAAAACTGACCTACAAAGGTTTCACATACGACATTCATAGGTCTCTGTCTTCAATGACATGTACTATTTGTGTTTTATCCTCCTGATATAGCTCTGGAGCCATGTAAAATATTGAATGAAAATATTGGTATTTAATTAATAGATGGTGTGCTCCCTGTAAAGTTCTAAGTAATTTCTCAAGATAAAGGTCAAGGCATGAGCGTTTTATTCTGGTGGACAGTGTGAAAACTTGATGTGAACAATGACATTGATCATGATATAGGTCTGCTTAATGCCTCGAGATGGCGTCATGTCGCACCATTTCAGATCATCCTTCAACTTGAAGTTTGCAGACTTTGGTTGAGTATTTTGCAGGCTTCTGCTTAGTGACGGAAATTTGACCTCATTTAATATTAAAGCGTTTTTCAGGTTGATACTAGTATATGTGCCTTTGTCTAGGAATTTTGCTAGTCCTCTGTGAATGAAGCCGTAGTGGCATGTGACTGTGAAGAGAATACGAGATGAAGACCCGCAGCTGTGCTGTCATATTAAAGATTTATGTTTAAAAATAGCATTCAGTAAGTTCATTATGTGACACAAATTTATATAAAACAAAGTTTCATCTGAGGATTGAAAGAAAGTGTTATGGAACATAATGTTGTTTCAACCATTATAAACTTCACAGAAGGTGAGAACTAACAAATACGATATCATACGTGATTCATGCATCATCTGTCGTCAATGAATTTAGGGTTCTAAGAATGTATTTATTATTATTTCTAAAGCATAATGAATGAAAGTATATCATTTTTTTTTGTACAGCAAACATATTGACTGTATTGTTTGACATCCCTCAAAAGAAAAGAACGATAAATCAGTAAACTAAAGAAAATAGCAATAAGAAAGGTAGGCAAAGAAAGGAAACAAAGAGGAAGAGCTATAGCCAGTCTTTAGGGCATGCCCTAGCAAACTTCTTTATGGTAACTTTCCTTGAAAATATTCGGTCCATATAGTAACTATCTGCGAAATATTGTTTTTATATTCCTTCCAAAACGACCCGTCAAATTGCAATCAAATGCAGGTCAAAGGTCAGCTGGGCCAGACGGTCAAATATGCTTTGGAAAACATTCGGCAATTTCATGTTTTTGTGGAAGTTTATCTGGATATGAAAGTTCCATAAGTGTGTATGGAACTGTTCGATATGTCTAAAATGTGTTCTATGATACTTGAAAAACTTTCCAAGGAAGGCAACAAGCAATATGACCGGTACAAACATGCATACTTGTCTGAAAAATTAGTACATCATGTGCAGTTAGAACAACTAGTTCACCTGAGAGAGAGAGAGAGAGAGAGAGAGAGAGAGAGAGAGAGAGAGAGAGAGAGAGAGAGAGAGAACTGATGTTACCATACAACATTGTTATGATGCTAGAACAAGAAGGAAAAACAGGATATGCCAAAATAAAATCTAGGACAAAGATCAGTGTGCATCATAAATCATCCGCCAAGAGTTAGCGGAGATGCAGGCGAGACATTTAATCGTACGTCGGAAGATGACGATTCGCCCAAAAACCTTTAATTAAATATGAATTGTTAATTTGTTTTAAATTTTAATACTAATTTTGTATTCAGTCTTGATTATTGAATGATCTGAACTTAACCTAACACCAATAAACTTCCAGACGAAAAGTATCGATCATAATGGATTTTTACAATGGTATCCGGGTACTAAACTAGATAAAGAAAAGATCATGTTGGCTCTAATCATCACATTATAGGGTAGTACGAAGTTGCTTATCAATATACGTAGCTTTCATTGTGGCATATAACAACGCGCATTATTCAGTCCGGATTGTACAGGATCATACCTTTAGGTTTGATATCATCCAAATATGTGCATGTACTTTAACATTGAAGTTGCCGTATGCAATAATGACTTCCAAAGGAATATGGATGTATGAAGATCAACAATAAATTTAAATAAATGCTATTGAACGGTATGTATATTCAAATTCTAAAAAATGACACATATTGCTGAAATAGTCGATGTTGAACGCCTACAAGACATGTATGACTTTTATTATAGCTGTGTGCTTAGATCATATAAAATTGCCATAGGCACAATATCCAAAGAATTGTCAGTCACAGTACATGAAAATATCGTAGATGTATCCCAGCATTCACTTTGTTGTGCATGTCGCAAATGCAAATAACTTCTTACACCTGTCACACTCTCAGAACTTCATAACATCTGTAGGGCACCTTCCGAAACGGTAGTTGACATTACCAGCAAAAATCGGTGCTAGAAGAATTCTCTAACTTCCTGTTGGTTGGGCTACGCTACATAATCTGTAAGATCTGTCACGTTATTTATGTTGTGAAATATTGTCGTAATGGAATGTGTAACGAAAGAGAGAACTGAACAGATTCATACCTATTTTGAAGTCATCCTTATTTCTTGTGATCCTGTTGTAAGTTTGCAGACGTGTTTTATGTTGTACTTGATATTATTTGAGAAGATAAACATTTATTTAGACTGTTCAGTGGAAATATAAAGTGTTCATTACATGGACTATGATATTATTCTGGAACTGTTGTGAATTAATCAAAGTTTTGGACAACGCCATCTTGACATCATCACGATTCCTGGCGGACCAGTACATTTTTGGTTTTGAAATTGATACAGAACTTTTCGTTCCCTTGGGCTTTCATAGAACTTTGGAACTTTGGTAGGAATGTTTTCGAATCATTTCATAATATTGTACGTTCCTATCATATTTTCATTTTTAACTTTGATAATTCAATTCTTTGTTAAGTTTTACAAAACTAGCTGATTTTGCTTCTTTTTATTACTTAACTTGTCACCATAGATTCGTAACAAACATTTTGGGCTCGTGCGGGATACAAAATTTAGGAATATTTAAGAGAAATTGAATTTTTTTAAACAATTTAAATTTAATTTATCTAGGATATTTTTTTTGTCCCAGCTTCTTTGATTTGCATAGTGAAACAAACAAGCTTTCACTTTCACGATGTCGTCTAATTTGGAAAATGTTATTTTAAATCCAACCCAGGAACGGTTAGATTCCTTGAAAGAAAGATGAATTGCTCCAACTTGCCAGACAACACGATCTTTTGGAGGCGAAGACATCTTTGTTAAAACAGGAAATAAAAATATTTTACTTCAATATTTGGTAGTAAAGAATATTTTAAATAAAAGTGACTCGCGTTTGATTAGTAAGTCTTCACCTGACTGTAATCGCAAGTTATGGAATTGAAATTAGAATACATAAATGAAATGAAGTTAAGAAAGTTTAAGCTTAAAAAAGAGGAAAGAGAGAGGGACAAATTAAGAAGGAGAAAGAAATACAAATTCAAAAGGACGCAAACGAAATGGAGGTGAAATTACAAATACAAAAAGAAGAAAAAGAATTGGAAATGAAAAGGCAAATGCAGGTAAAAGAACGAGAGAGAGAGAGAGAGAGAGAGAGAGAGAGAGAGAGAGAGAGAGAGAGAGAGAGAGTAAATGCATGAAAAAGAAAGAGAAATGCAAATAGAGGTTAAAGAAAGAAAGAGATAGATACAAAAAGAAGAAAGATATAGGCATATGAAATTACAAATACAAAAATAGGAAGAAACTGAATTTCAAATTAGATTAAAAGAATTAGAACCTCTTAAGCAGAAAGCACTGCGCTCATGAAAGTTCAGTTTTTGATGTTACCAAAATGTTAGAGTAGTACCTCCTTTTAAAGAAAAAATGTTAAATATTTTTCACATTGTGAGAAAAATAGCCGAGAATTTAATATCGCCAAGAAAGTACTGGATTTTTATATTACAGAATGTACTTATTGACAAAGTTTCTGAAATTTATCATTCACTGTCAGTAGAAGCAAGTGCTGATTATGGTTTGGTCAAGGAATGCATCTTGAATAGTTATTAGTTGGTACCTGAGGAATATCGACATAGGTTTCGGAATCGCCAAAAACAAAGAAAATAGACAAGCCCATGTCGAGTTTCTGGGGGAAAAGGAGCAACTATTTGACAGCTGGTGTGCATCTAAAATGATTGAAAAAGATTATGACAAACTTTGAAAACTCATATTAGTCGAAGTGTTCAAGAACTGCGTTCATAGTAATATCAAGATTTACCTTAATGAACACAAGATCGATTCTATGGAGAACGTTGCTCGTATGGCTAATGAATATCCTTTGGCGCACAAATTTTCATTTGTCATTAAGGTTTCCTCGCAGCAGATGTTATGTTAGAAACCAATTCATTTTCAAGCGAGTACCTACCAATTTCAATCTGACACAACTAATAAGAATCCAACGTCTGGTAAGACTGATACAAATTCCTTATCTTTTCCAATGCTCTTTTTCTCATAGTTCAAGGTCATGGCCATGTTCTGGAAACATTATATTTGTGGGGTCAAACAAACCAAAGTCTGGTTGTATTATGGAGAATTATAAACTATTGATGTCAAAGGGTTCTATATCATTCATTGGTGATTCGACATATCCTATCACTATTAAAATATTGAGGGACACAGTAGCTTCTCAAAGTATTTTATTATCAGGTATTTTGCCTTTGTCTCCTTCTGAAGGTGTTCTTGTTCAGGGAGTAGAGTGCGTTTTTCTCAAATTCCTCTCCATAATGTTAATTAAAATCAGACTTAGTTTCAGGGCCAGAGATGATTGGTGCTGTGCATTCGTTGCCAATTTATGGTGTTCATTTCGTTCGAGGCAATGATTTATCTGGAGATAAGTTGGTGATTAATCCACTTGTAACTGCCAAGTCTTGATTGTAGCAAAAGGTTGATCCTGATGAAAATGAAATCCCTGATTTATACCCTGCTTGTGCAGTTACTAGGGTTATCACAACAAGAGCTCTTTAGAATGAAGTTGATCAGGAAACTATTCCTTTAGCTGATACAAATATTGCTCAGGCTTTTGATGTGGTTGCCTTTTTTCCTGTTACTATGTAATCTAAATGTATCGATCACTGTGTTCCTCATTAAAATACTTTTTCTCTTATTTATAATCAGGGTGACAAACGGCAATCACTCGTCGTCGAACAGGACGAAGATCCAGAGATCCTATTTGTTTTTAAGCTCATTCGGCAGAGGCACCAACTTGCTATTTGTTTTTACAATGTCCTCCTCATGAGGAAAGAGAGACCATCTGAGGTACCCGCTGATGACGAGTGGTCAGTGAGCTATCAAATTATGGAAGCTAAGACATATATACAGGAAATTCTTAGTTTAGCCAATGAAACTCCCTTGGATGGTCAGTTAGGAGTTAATAAACATCACTTTTATTGGCCTAACATTAAGACTGATGTTGCTAAATCTATTCACACTTATCAAATGGTAGGAAAGCCCAGCAAACATATGCCTAAAGCTCATTTACAACCAATATTTGCATTTGACGAACCATGTAGTAGAATATTGGTAGACTACGCAGGTCCCTTGCCTAAGACCAAGTTAGGCAAACAATACTTGTTCATCATAATTTATGCATCGACAAGGTTTCCAGAGGCAATTCCTTTACCGAATATACAGACTAATACTATAGTCAGAAACTTAAGAAAGTTCGTTATACGTTTTGGCCTTCCGAAGTTCGCCCACTCTAATCAAGGTTCTAATTTCATGCCACGGATCTTCCTAAAAGTGATGTATGAATTATGTATTCAACAGCTCAAGTCCTCTGCCTATCACTCTGAGAGCCAAGGGGACGTTGTGAAGATTTCATCAGACTTTAAAGAATATGATAAGGTCATATTGCTTTGATACCAAAAACGATTGGCACGAAGCCATTAACGAATTGTTCTTTGCTGTTAGGGTGTCAGTTCAAGAGTCCCTTGAATTTAGTCCTTTTGAACTTGTTTTATGATACATTGTTCGTGGACCATTGCAATTGTTGAAAGAAAAATGTCTTTTAACAGAAGAATCAGGTATTAATTTACTTGATTACGTCTCTGAATTTAAATACAAACTGTGGAAAGCATGTGAAACGGCAAGAAATAATCTTCAATCGACCCAATTACATATGAAATTAAGGTATGATAAAACTACAAAGAAATGAACATTTCAACCTGGGGAAAAAGTTCTACCTCTCTTGCCCATACCTCAAAGTCGTCTCCAGGCTAGGTATTATGGTCCCCGTACAGTTTAAAAGAAGGTAAGTGACTTAAATTATATCATCGACACTCCTGGGAGGCGGAAACGGAAACAACTCTATGGGAGCAGCTTAAATATTGGAAGAAATGTGAATTAAATAATTTCAAAATATATTCTATTCAGATGAATTAATCGATTATAATTCTTCTGGCAAAGCTCCCCAAAAATTATTATGTACGTTGAGACACCGGACTGCATTGCATCGGACGTGCGATTTTTCAACGTCTTCCCTGGGAAGTCCTATTGAATTATCGTTATACAGTATAGCGTTTTCTCACTGGAGGGAACTACAATCGATAAACGTAGATCGCATTGGCCTTCTTTTCGAAGTCAGCTGAACAAATACATCATTTCTACATACAGTCAGGAAATTTGATGGGTGGGTTCAAATTTGAAAACACCACAGTCACAAGATAATACAAGTGGAAGTGAGATATATTTATTTGTATGCGTTAATTAGCATTATTATTCTTTGCATTGACATGTAGCTTAGATTCACTGACACCGTTGCATGCGTGCATTCACCTTTATCACTTGTTTTAGCACATGTAGCAACAAAATTTGGTTGAAATGACTACTTTGTTTGCTAACCTGACATTGAACATGCGAGACTCCAGTTAGGCGACACATGGTTAAGATTTTGGATGATGTATCAGCAAAGCAGTCAGGACAGGGCCTATTTGGAATTTCTTAGTAGTTAATTTGTTTGCACAGGCCTTCATATTTCAAACAAATGTTAGCGTGAAAAAAGATCAACATCTTTTATGTGGGTTGATTTCGTGAACAAAGTAGCAAGTCATGCAATATTTTATTCGAGTCCTCTTTTTTAATGACACTGCTATTCTTGTACATGATCTTATTTTTGACATTTAATTAGATTCACTAGTGCTGTAGAACTCGAAGTACTAATTATTAATTGACCAGGGCAATAGTCTGTATGTTAGTAGCGACAGTAATGTATTTAATGTTAAGATCCGGCCTTAAATTCCATACTATCCTCGGGACTTTTTACTTTTTAGCTTGCCGTGAAATTTATATCATTAACTTCTGTTCTGCATTTGAGCGATTCGGATGTTTGAATTATATGATATGATGAAATTACCATGCGCCAAAACGATGCGAGAAAGCCGTATCTTCCGTCACGGAAAATATACGGAATGTACTGGCTCATCTAGTGCAGAAAATAGTTTATTTCTCATATCTTAACATATTCATCCACAGAATTACGGCATGATGCTCTGAGCCCTTTAAAGACAACACCTGTTAATCATTTTATCCCGCATTAGCGGATTCAACTGCAGTTCAAGCTGTGGTAATGACCTATTCATATACAATTATAGTAACCTAAGTCACTATCTTGTTATATGACAAAACTATTATTTTCGTATTAAATAAATCAATGTTCTACAACATGGATGCATTATAAATGTCGTGTAGTACATATTTGACGAGGTGGTACCAATACTAAATTTGTACCGCGAGAACTAAATATCTTAACGATGAGGTAATAACAATTGTAAAGCAATTACAAATATATGAGTAATTGTTAAAAATATTTTGTGCTACATCCGTTGCATAACAAACTTTCAGACAGGGTTGAAAATATTGCAATTAGTAAGCAAAATTCGATTAGAAAAATATAATTTTCGGATGCTTGTGGAAAACCGATGGATATACTACAAGGTCAAAACATTGTAGTTATCACTAGTAATGTGCTCAAAATACGGAACTATGTTGTAATTTTAATAGAACTTTATCGAGATTTTTCATATTTTTAATTTAACTGTCACTTTATTGTGCATATTATTACGTTACCCGGAATATCTCTATTGTTTCTAAATATTATAGAATAATTGCTCATTGTTCCAATTGCAAGTGTTCATATTGGGTGTGGTAGTTTGTTTCTTGGAAGATAGGTGTGGTATGCTCGAAGAGAGATCTCGGGCGTTTTCACAGTTCACACTGAAGACATGTATCTGACACTAATACAAGTCATGTATAAACTTCGAAATGTGATACGCTGAATTGTACCAATAAGAGAAATATTCAGTTTGCAGGCTTGCAATGTGGCCAATATCATACTCATCGCTTCGGTAGCCTAAATGGTTGGTGTCCGCCTCAGATGCGGGAGGTGGCGGATTCGAAGCCTAGCCGAGTCATACCATCCACTCTGGTGGAATAAGTGGTTAGAACATCTGCCTCGGATGCGTGAGGTCGCGGGCTCGAACCCCGGCCGAGTTATACCAATGACTTATAAAAATAATACAAGCATCTGCCTCGCTTGGCGCTCAGCATTAAGAGGTTAGTGTTAGGTCTAGTCGGCCTGTTGTCAAGATAATGTGACTGATAGGACATAATGCTACATGTCTGGGGCATAATGCTCCAGTACTAGACATCACCATATACTGACACACTGCAACATCGTAGCGATAAGACTAAAATGGTTAAAACTACGTTAACAACACAAAAACATAAACAAAACACAAGATCATTCTCAAATTTCCGAAAGTTCACGTTATCATCAGATCAATGCTAGGTTCACAGACCATCCACACATTTTGCAATATTCACGGCTGACTAATGCTATAATCACATCACTGCAAGATTTGACCCACATACTAATGTCGGGGGCGGAATTTGCAATATATGTATTTCAAGTAATTGGAGAAGAGAAAGGCGTTGTTTTGAAAATATAAATAAAACTGTCGTCTACCATGGGAGCAACAGTTTGCAAAAATGTCAAAAGTTCTGGAAAAGTGTGACTGCGAGACGGAATTGGTTTTGGACAAAGTTTGCTGCGATATGTTCTTTAACATGGCTAATTACTCTAAACCCAGATCTTTGGTATAGGACTCGGGATACTCATCAGTGTGTGCGTGTGTTGGAAAGGGATGGAATTTGAATACTGTCAAATCGGACAATTGGCCATTATATCAAACGAATAATTTTTCTTTCTCAGGTTTTCGAAACTTTTAATAGAGTTTTCAGTTTATACGTATAATCTTTTGTATTTTCATTATTTTGATTTATGCAGGAAAAATACAATAGCTTTCAATTAATAAGTACAGATTATGTGTAATGGTGCATTTAGTGCACAAGTATTTATATTTTCACAAAAGTCGTTGACACTTATATCTATGGTATATTAATTATTTGTGCAATTCCTGAAACTAAGCAGAGCATTTAACTGATCCATTTGTACTACTGGCGGAATTCATAAATCATATGTGGTGAAGTTGATACTTCAGAGAACTGGAGTAGAGTGAGCACAACATATACAGCTAAAATACAATCAGACAACTGACGTCATATATTTTAGTTTTGTAATTTTTGTTTTGAGTTGCTTTTGGACAGGTTCTATATGATTTCATGAATAAACTCCACTCGACTTTGATAAGCGGCGTCTCGAAAGTTATATTTTAGCATCTTCTAGAACTGATCATGCGACTAAATCTGGGGATAGCGTTTATTTTCACCCAATATGTTTTTGCATATTGTCTTACATACAGATTCTTTATCTGGCTATAGCTTCAAAGATGAGAAGTGATAAAAATGCAGAAACATACTGATAGTATTTTTAATCTTTATTAAAAGCCACACATATTCTGCGGGTAAATAAACTGTACCATTCATATTGCACTTTCATTACCTCGGTAGAAACGTTTAATCAAAATCCACAGGAGCGTGTTTATATTTAGCCGGCAACTTCACAAAAGAGATGTTTGGTTAGGTTTAGTGTGTGTGGGAAAATAATAATACGGGAAGGTTATATTTATACCGGAGCAATTGGGGTAACGTGACTTGCCTAATGACCAAGTACAGTATCCAATCCTAACTGGTCCGATGATAGGGTTCGAACTGTTACCCTTCTGGTCAAGCGATCGGTACAGTAACCATTGCGTTACTGCCGCTATCTTTAAACGGAAGTAAAACTAATTTTCAAATTTAAAATTAAGAAGTTCGATATCATTTTGCGTGAATATTAAAATTCAGATACATATAAAATAATTATGAAGCAAAATGTTAAAAGACTTAAAAATAAACATTAGAAGCCATCATTCATTGTGACCTAAACATTGCATCCAATACTTTCGGTTTATTTTGCGAAAATTAAATAGCGTATGCTTAAAACATTTAAGGATGCACATAAGCTCAGGAATAATTTTGCTGTGGAGATTGGTAATAGACTACAACTAAGTCTAACAGTAAGATTTAAAACTCAATACGGATGCATATTAAACTGACTATGGCACCATGTTAAATATCTCAAACTCGCTTCACTGTTCATGGGGTTGAATGTTAAATATCTGCAGTTGTTGTGCATTTATGTAAATATCAATACTAGTAATACTAATTAGCAGATATTTAAAAAATAATTAGGTGCCATTGTTATATCAACACGCAAAGACATCTTGTTTATAACATTCTCAATGGACTTGATTTAATTTTTTAGACTGTTTTTCGTCTTTAAATTCAGTTGATATGACTGGATATTTTGTATACAAAGAACTGTAATTTGCATGGCAGAATGTTGGTCGAGAGAACATTCTTTTCAAGATGCTATTGAAAAAATATGCCTTTACATAGCAACGATAGACTTCCTATGCACTTATCTGATTCACTTGAGACATAATTCGTCATACTATAAAAAGTTTCCAATAATGCCATTGTTGTTACCAAATCATCAACTGAAATATTATAAAATGTCTATATTTCTAGCGTATGCATTATAGTTAAAGAATCAGTTGTTAACAGGCATTCATTGACAAAAACAATCCTTACCCATTTTGATATTTAATATATTTATTTTGTTCCCAAACAATGGAAGTTCAAATTCAGTATTTAACAATTTGCTCACTTTTGTAATATTTCAGACATATGACCTTAATCTAAAATATACCGATATCAAATTACATTTTTCTCAAATACATCACATTCTCTTCATCGTACTTATTGTGTTATTGCATTATTGAACGTATGTATAGGCCAAAATATAGAAAAGTATATACTTACCCTCTGTGAAATCGAGTTTGGAAGATAAAATTAGAATCAGAAGAAAATAGCAAGCTGAATCCCACGGCTCAGTTCTGAAAAAGATGAAGAATTTAGTCGTATCTGGTAATTAATGTCTAAAGTTAAAATCAATTTTAGAAACTAATTTATCCGCACAAGATTAAGAATTAATTGAATTCCAAAATTTGCTTTTTATTTGTCTCATTTTGAATATTATATAAGTGTAACTTTCTGTTCTTTAAACTATTTCGGTACAGAATCTGTCATGGCAGATTTTATACAATAGAAATTCAGATATAGACGTAACTATTTCTGGTAACTGACTGCAGCATTGTCTCAGAAAAGATCTACTGTAACAAGCAAATTGAAATGTTTTAGTGAAACAAAAGATAAGATTCACTATTTACTAAATTCCGTCCTGATTTATTGTTTATATGTTTTCTGAATGAACAAAAGTTTCGTGAAAATCGTTATCGCAGTTAAGTAGTTTTTATCGATAAAACGTCTCTTGAAGTTTTATATTTCTGTGACATATTTCTATAAAATTCAAATATCAATTGCCTTCTCCAACAGCGACAATGCACATTCCGAGACTAATTATATCTAAGGTACTGAAAATTCACTGTTTTGATTCCGGTAACTATCTTGGTGAATTTGTTCGTACTACAAACGAGGAATTACAAGACTCATGGAATATGTATCTGGATGTGGAAATAGTATGATGTTGTCACTAATTCACAAAATTTAGCATCGTCGAAAATGTTAGTAGCATGTAAACATGCTGATTCTAGAACAAAACATTGATCGTAATAGGTCTATTTTGAAAATACTGTAACCTTTTTGTGATATAATATTTTGTGCTACCACTGGCATTACCCTCCCATACCGACTATTGCTGATGTCACCTGCTACTTTTACATGTAACAATTCCTGTTTTGTCATAGGAGGGTCACTTTTTGTGCCAGAACCGGCATCCCTCTGTAGTGTGCGACTCCTGCCTTTGTTAACTTGATGCTGATTTGTCTGTGTGTGTGTGTGTGGTTGAGCCAGCGACCCTCCCCCCAAAATCTAACTACCGCTTTTGTCCCCTAATTTTACTTACACGCTGGTGGTGTGAATTAATTCCAAAACTGGTCTTTGGTGATGCAGCACGTGCTGTGTTTCATGATGAGGCCATTATTATGAATGATATGTAATGTTCCTTGGTCGTACAAGTCTCTGTCGAAAACATCGATATTTCTGTTAATTTGACTCTCTAGTTAACAAGGGATGTTTGTTCTGGCACAAAAAGTGACCTTCCAATGATAAAAAGGTATTTTTACGTGTAAAAGTAGCAGGTGACATCAGCGGTAGTCAGGCTGGAGAGGATTACTTATGTTAGCACAAAACATGATATCGCTAAAAGGTTAAACTCTTGTAAAAAAACAAACAACCTATTATGATTAAATATCATGCTTTGTGCTAGAACCGGCATTTTTACATACTACTAATGTCACTTTTTTCAAAATCATACATTTAAAAACAAGAAATAATGAATGCACAATAGTTATTAAACAAATTACAAACCTGTGCATCTGTAAGTCCATCATTTCACAGTAAATGTAGTGATCATCAGGCAAAAGTCTTCAATAGAATAAGACAGGCACATGTTTTTAAGATACCACTCTCTTTCAACACATGTGCATGAGAAATGTACATTATATTTAATACTGCAGAATAAATCTTACAATTAAGTTGCAATTAAATGGAAGATGTCATTCATCTAAAATTTAAAGTAATTTCTGAGGCACAGTTGCATTATATAGCGGATGCTAGCTGAAAACTAGTTTTGTGCTGTTCGTTGTCAATTTATTCTATGAATCTTAATTAGTCCCTGATGCACGTGATCCCTTACATGATCGTGTTCGCTTGAAAGGACCGTTCTTCTGCAACCATCATAACACTAATTTTGAAATACTTTCCAAGTCTACGAGTAATAGAGTTGTAGAACAGACAACCGAATTCTGAAAGCATGTTGTGCAAACCGCCATATTACTTTGTTGTAGTGATTTCTTTATATTCAGATGTAGCTTGAACTCGTCAAATACATAGATACAGTACAAAACAAAGTGAATAAACAGACAACAACCAACGATGGTATTTCATTGACCCCATACAGTAGAGCTTATTATTTGGGAGTAATTGTATCTGACAAGAGTACCTTCCCTATGTAGAGATCCCTTTTCTCATTAATCTACTAAACTATTATCCTACATGTAACGCATCTTGTCTTTTACATTCTGTCCATTGTTTTCTATACAGCTTAACACGGTTTCGGAGAAAAGAACAAATGCCAAAAGAATCATAGTGGTCTTGTTTGATGTTAGTGGCCAAGCAAGATTTGTATTCTCGGTAGATTGAACAGAAAAATATAGTTCCAACTATGTTTTTAAAAGCTCTCCCACAGAGAGTAATTTTGAACAATACGCTCTTTTAAATTGTATTATTTGAAATTGTTCTTTATATATCAAAACATTATAAGTGACTTTTGTTGAAAGTGAGAAAGTGCACCCCCACCCCCAAATGATCTCTTTTTGTGCACTGGTATCATTCATTCCAGAATAGGAAAATATATTTCTGTTGAGTATTTCAATTATCTCTATTTCTGCTATGATATTTACATGTAAGAGGCAAGTAGTCCTGGCAGTAAATCTGAGCATATGCTACGTAGTTTACCGATAAAAATCAGTGTACAATAACTGGCACAATTAGACCAGCAACTTAGAGAGGAATAGCTAGAAATAATTGCAAACTAATCTAATGAAACATCGCTCTTTCTGGCTTTGTGTAGGTACACAATGACATGTCAATCCTACATTAGGAAATAATAGTTAACAAAATGATATAATGATCGTAAAATACATATATTATCGTTAGCGAAACTAAAACCTAGTTAAAGCGCACCAATGACTAATTTCAAATTCAAACTCATTCTTCTGGAACTAGCCCTTTCAAATTTCAAAGGCGATCTGCATGGCCAAAGTGGCATCTATTGCTTAAAATCATTATGTTGCAATGAAAAGTAAGTAGACTATATGTCATTTTGAAATAATAGGGAAACGTAAAGTGTGAACAATGGGAATAGTGCATGCAGCGTACAGAAAATCGACATGTTGTTAATAATGGTAATTGACAACTATCCGGTGTGTATGATTCAAAACCAGTTCCTCACACGATGTAAAATACTTATCAAGTTGTTTTATATAGATCTTTCAATTATTTTCATAATTATTTGTTCCTTTATGCGCGTATGACCTATATTCAATGTTCTTGAATATATAATTGTTATCACTCGATCGAGACAATGCGTTGAAAATGTGGCCTGACAGGCTTCTAATCTCACCTAATAAACATGTTCCACGAAGATCCGAATGGGTAACGCACATAACTGGAGTGGCAGACTGACGCTATTAAAGTTGCTTGCAAATTGGATAACTTATATCACCAAAACAAAAATTGGCGGACCTGTACTACTTGGCAGAGCAGTAAAACGTATCTTATCAAGGTCTGTAATAGACAAACTATGACTTTAATTTAATTTTTTGTAAAGATGACACACATCTTGTCTGGAAAAGTTTCAAAAACTTTTTCGGATCATATTATGACACAATCACAACACAAAATTACTGTAAATATTGAAACTGTACATGATGAACATGAAATTGCAAATAGGATAAATAAAAGTTTCAGATCTATTACCAATCTCTTGAAAGGAAAAAGTACAATCCACCCTGATGAAGTTCCACCCATGTCTGTTATTTTAGCAAAACGAGTAGGTTCTGATATTGAATTCGGTATGCCTCTGTTCATGAAGTTGATACCATTATTCTCAATCTTGTTGCAAAAATAACTATCGGGCCATATGTGATTAGTGCCAACATAGTATTGTATAGTTCCTTCTATTATTGATCCATTTCACTAATTATTTAGAAACTGATATATTCCTTGATGTCTTGAGGCAAGCCAAATATGTTCCTATTCGTAAAGACGGACCCATCTATTTGTCTCTTGTTCTAGAGAAATCACGTTCAAACCAAGGCAGTAAATGTTCCAAAGAGAGTCCAAGATTACTTTGATAAATATTATACATACAAATAGCGCCCACACGCCGTAAAATCCGACCATTGTAACATCACATTATTGTCATTTCTTCCTACAAAATGTTTTCGTGGTCTTGTCTTTGCAAGCGTTCTAGATACATTTGCCACAAAGATTCTGTCAGTAAAATAAATCCAATTCAATTGTTAAGACACATAAGACACATCGTCCTAAATTCATAAGAATCGTATGCTCTCGTGAAATTGGTTCCTTTAAAAATATTTGGTAATTCATTAAATCTTGCACAGTGTCATTGACATCTTACAATAAGATTCGATATTACACTGATTACAAAGGTGTGACATGGCGAGTCTTATTATAATTTCACTGACAAGTCTTGTTACATGTTTGCCACTAACATAAACCGCATTTCTCTCCCTTCAGTCATCTTTAGTCTCGGTTATTGCTATAGCATATAGATACCTTTCGTTCATAACTATATTCCAAAGTAAAATAGTGACCGGGTTGTTTGTCTTGCGTATGCACAAGGGTATCTGATAATACTTTCTCGCGGCTCAAAAAGTCATCTACGAATCATTTTTTCTAAAGTAACAGTGAGGATAATGATCTGGACCGAATAAAAGAAGATATAAGAGGCAGTGATACCATCTGGCATGTTCAATTCTCCCATTCTTCAAGTTTCACACCTCATCGAAATCATTGTACTTGGTCTCCTCGTCCTGTGTAGACTAATGCTCTTTTAGCTATAGATCTGGGAGTAGGACGTTCCATCTTTGTAGTCAATTTTCCTTGTTACGATTCTAATCAACTAGCATAATCACAATAACTAGGCAATGTCTCGGTAATCATGTTTTCCTCATTGGCTTGTGATTCTCTGTTGATTTATGGTATCCAAAGTAAATGCATGGATGGCGTCCAAACATGGGAACTCTGATGGCACCGCCTTTCCAATAATAGAGCGGCAATGTTCCTACTCCATCGCTAATGTCTGAGGGTTCATACTTAGTCCTGTAGCAAGGTACAACATCAATCTGGTCGAAAGGCACACAACATTTGACTTCAACAAACATAGACTTGTTGGGTCCATCCAATGATTTTTAGTGTGGAATTCATCATTTCCAGTGGAAGTCTGAGGGCACAATTATTTTTCTGTCTTGAATATCTCTCCTTTTACTGGAGGACAGTACCCGTAAGGTAATGTGTTGTGATTGGAAAGTCGCGTCCGTTGCTCTTAGACAATCTGATACACTTTTTATTTCTAAGAACATACTGACGATTTGATGATCTATGCTGCAATCTTGTAAGGGTTTGACAGGAAAAGTTTTTTCTTGGCCTGACTCAAATGCTTTTTACAACGCACGAAGGTCCACCACTTGCCTTGAGCGATAGACCATTGTCAGTTCTTTTATTTTACGTTTATTATGATCTTGTCCTTTCTTTGATCTGTACTAGTAGCCGTCATTAGTGGGCCCGCCACTAGTAAAATTTAGCACAGTGTCTTCAGGATGTTAGTCGGTCCACTCCTTAAACATTCATTCTCGATATGTGAGTGATCAATGAACATGCAACTATCGATGTTAAAGTAAAGGACAAGATCTTCTAAAGGATTCCATACCAAACATAATTGTAAATGAGCGTTGGCTGTCACTTAAGCAACAGTGATGACACTGCCAAACTTGTCGGGGGCATAAACTTTATGGTTTCACCGTAACCAGTTTTCGCCACAAACAATTCAACGTGACGTTAGCATGTGATCGTCTTCCTTCGTCTGTTCTACGTGTCCTAAGGTGATGATTTCTAGGGATCGCTGCCGTTTGACTTATATTTAATTTTCTTTATTTTACATCCTACCCTTTGTTGGTAGATAGACGAGTGGACACTGGTCAGTCAAACGGCACATTAGTTAGTAGGTGTATATATGAACATTCCTACATTTTTTAGGGTAATAGAATGGATGTGTATGCAATTGCAGTTCAAATCTTTCCGTTGGCTGATGGTCAATCAAACAGCGTATTGGTTAGAAAGTGACTGTAGATGATCGGATGTTAGTTGGCCTAAACGGCGTGTTGGTTTGTAAGTGTAGTTGTTGCATCGCCATGTTCGTTATCGACATACAGCCATATTTATGCGAAACTGGGCATTTTTATTCCCCCTTGTCCGCATAGCACCATTTCGGAAACCATTTCCCTACTATATTTTTAATGTCAAAAAGTCCAACCTATAACTTTACTGTATGGGCGTGTATTGGAGGGGTAGCACTTCTGATGGGGGAAATAGTCGTGCCTCTTGGGGTGGGTGGGTAGTTCGACTTCCTTTGGTCCCCACATGCACCCAACTCTGACCTGTGGCTACAAGAAGATGTAACATGCAAAGCAGGCCAAACCCCGGTAAACCGTTTCGACTGGCGGGGTTAACCAGATGAGGGTGGCCGACGGAACTTAAACGATCGATGAGCTAGGGCTTGCCTACCCAAGAATGTGAAGACTGGATTCGACGGACTGGATGGAGGAAGCCGACAGCTAGTTCAACGAGTATGACGAGGTACGCTGGGACATCAGTTGTCTTCTATTGCGTTAGACCTGGGCAGAGCATGAACTTCGCATCATCAACACTGTCTTCCGCATCCATACCCTCAACAGGACATCACGAATGCGTCCCTGATCTAAGCACTGGCATCTCTAAGCATACCTGAAAAACATCGTCTCCACAAAGCGTACCTAAATGATTCTCATTCTACTTCAAAGATAGCTGCCTTCAATAACATCCGAAGGACAGTTCAACAGAAACTCCGGCAAATGCAGGACTCTTGATGAGTAACAAAAGTGATGAGACCCAAAGTTACGATGACAAGCATGGTATAAAGAAGTTTTATGACGCACTGAAAGAAGTCTATGGCTCCTCATCATTGGGATCATCCCGTTCCTTAGTGCAGACGGGAACACGCTGATCACTGACAAAGAGAAGATTCTCGAAAAGTGGGCTGAGCACTTCAACTGCGTTTTGAACTGCCCAACATCTATCAGTGATAATTCCATTGATCGACTACTCAAAGTGCCAGTAAATGAATCAGTAGGTGACCCACCAACAATGTTAGAGACACAGAAAGCGATACGTCTGTTCTCTAGCGGCAAGGCTTCTGGCTCAGACTCTTTCCAAGCAGAGATATACAAGGAGGGCGGAGCAGCACTAACTGAAAAGCTCCATCTATTACTTCAGCTCATGTGGCAGAAAGAGACGATCCCACAGGAATTCAAAGACTTTTCTATACACCTGAATAAGCGCAAAGGGAATCATCAGGCCTGAGACAACCACCGAGGTATATCTTTGCTCTCCATCGCAGGCAAGGTATTCAGCTTAACCGTCGCACATCACACCTTGACTAAGGACTCCTACCATAGAGTCAGTGTGGATTCTGGAACGATCAACATAGTGTTTGCTGCTAGGCAGTTGCCAGGAGTAGAATGCTGATTTTTTTCTCCAGCTATGTCTACCTGACCAAGGCCTTCGACACTGTTAGTATAGAGGGTCTGTGGAAGATCATGGTCAAGTAGGGATGCCCAAGAAAATTGATCGCTGTGGTGCAACAATTTCACGACGTCATGGAAGCTAGATTCCAGAACAATGGTGACATATCCGAGCCCTTTCCTGCATTGAATATACATACATTCTCAAATTTCAATTAAAATTGACCTGTTCTGGTCACCACACTGTTATAAAAGAGGTATCTAATAAAGCACATTTCTGCTATTATGATAACTCTATGTAACTGTATTCCAATATTGTCTATTTACAACATTAGACAATCAACTTTATTCAAACTGAGAGAGTTGACAAAGCTCACTTGTCTATGGTTTGAACTCCATAGAAGCTTCTTTTGGAATAATGGCAGGTACCTTTATTAAGAAAGTCACCTGTCTGATATAAGCAACTTTGTAATTGATCTGTCTACCATTATTTTGTTCATAAACGCACTAATTTCATCATGCATTCAGTCATCTACAGATCAATACCTCTACTTGCCAACCAATCTGCCATTTGTTTTATAATCACGCGCACTTACAAACAAACGCAAAGGGTAGGACTATTATCATTTGCACACATATACTATCACTTTGAAAAGGTAGGAATTTTCACATATATATCATCTAACCACTATGCCGTTTGTTACGCATATGTAATTAAATCGCTTGTGTGTTAGTTCTAGATTCTTTTTTTTATTTTATTTTTGTTTCATTACATTTTATTGTAATGATTATTGCACGGATTCGAAATTTTTTTTCATTAATTGGATATTTTCTTTTAGTAAATGTTGTTTATCTAAGACGTAAAACGTGTTACATGAGAATTATTTTTAGTTAACCTAGTTCCTCTTGGGTTGGGAAGGAAATCAAAATGATTGGTCTGTATCAAGGCCACACTTTGCTTGCGTGATCACCATGTGTAAACAACGTTTTTCTATTATTGGTTCTTAAGTGGGGCTACACTGGTGTACGTGATAGATCTCTTGTAGTAAGAGACCACATGACCCATCTCGCAAGACTGAAATGATGTTTTTGGAATTTAAATACGCATTCTTAATATTTTTCTGGCAGAGTTGTTTTAACATCTTGAAGGAACAAGGTTTGTTTTATTTGTTGCCAGATTGTTTGTTTTTCATTTGTTTTTTGGATTTAATAATTTCTTCCTAGGAAATTCAACAAGTGGACTTTTTTAATAAAAAATTCTGAAAGATATTCATGGAAATTTATTCTGGAATTATTCGGAAACAAAAACTGTGATTTAATTGAGGAATTCGTACATGGACCACGTCTGACGTCATCGCCTTCCATATTTGTATGTCGTCAAGATTCGAACCTGGATTCTAATAGAACTGTTTAGTGATAGGACTTGTATTCTTTCATTCGTAGGATTAAATTTTGGATTATATTCACAAACCGTAAGTCCTATTTTCCAATTTTTACATTGTTTTCTAGGGAAATAAATTATTTTGTTAAAATATACAAAGCTTGTTGACTTCATTCTTTTCTTCTGTTACATTTGTACGTGCCTACACGTAACAGGAGAAAATTGGGGGCTTGTCCGGGATATACGAATTTTGGTTAAATTTTTCAGAAAACTGTTTTTTTTTTAAATTTAAATTCCCCATGTCTGTAAATCCCAAGTACTATTTTATATTTTGTTTGAAATCGTTAGTGAAAACAACAGGCTTTCATTCACAATATCATCAAAAGTAGACAATTTCTTGAATTTTGGTGAGGAGTGTTTGAAAATTTTGAAAATGGATGTCCAGCTAAAAAAGTTGAAATTAGAGATAAGACAGGTTCAATATCAGATAGAACAGATGCAAATAGATAAGGAAGAAAGAGAGAAAGATAAAGAAAGGCAGTTACAGAAAGAACAAATGGAGTTAAAATTTAAAGAAAGAAGGGAAGAAATGCTAAGGCAATTTGAAGAAAGAGAGAAAGAAAGACAAATGGAATTTCAAATTGAAATGAAAGAATTAGAGCTGGGAAAAGGAGAACACTCCCCTACTTTTGATGTTATAAGAAATATCAAGCTAGTGTCCCCTTTCAGAGAAAAAGAAGTAGATAGATATTTTCCTCATTTTGTAAAAGTTGCTGAAAGTTACAAGGGGCCAAGGGAGTACTGGACTCTGATATTGCAGTGTGTACTTACTGGTAGAGCTAGTGATATTTATTTTTCATTGTCACTAGAACAAAGTTCTGACTAAGATTTGGTTAAGGACTGTAATTTGAAGGCTTATGCGTTAGTCCCTGAGGCTTATCGGCAACAATTCAGAAACTATAAAAAAGAAACTGACCAGACCTATGTCGAATTTGCATGGGAAAAAGCACAACAATTTGATAGGTGGTGCTCTTCTAGAAAGGTCAATAAAGATTACGAAAGTCTCAGACAACTCATATTACTTGAAGAGTTCAGGAACTGTGTTCCTAGTGACATTAGGAATCATCTTGAAGAGCATAAGATTGTAACCTTGGAAAATGCTACTCTTGCTGCCGATGAGTATTCCTTAACTCATAGAGTTCCTGTTGTAAACAAAACTTTCACTCAATAGTCTACTGGTAGAAAGATATTTCAGCCTAATACGACTCCTAAAATTCAGACTGGCACAACTTCTAAAAAGCAAGCTTCTGATAAACTTGATTCAAAATCCTTGTCTCTGCCTACGTGTACCTATTGCAAGGAAAAAGGACACGTCATTTCTGATTGCTTCAAGTTGAAATATAGGCATCAGAATCAAGATAGACCTATCCCAAATGCTCTTATTTTTAAGAGGTCAAAGTCACGGTTATGTATTGAAAGCAATACATTTGTTGGGTCCAATAAACCCGAGTCTGATTTTATCATGGAGAATTATGAACCATTCATGTGGAAGGGTTCTATATCACTCTTAGGAGATTTGGCCAATCCTATCCCTATCAAAATTTTAAGTGATAAAGGAGCTTCTCAGAGTCTTTTAGTGTCAGGTATTTTGACTTTTTCTGAGAAGTTCTGTTCTAATGAGAGTGTTCTCATTCAGGGAGTAGAGTGCGGCTTTGTTACTGTTCCTCTCCATTCTGTACATTTGTCATCAGACTTAGTTTCAGGGCCTGTGACAGTCGGTATAGTGTATAACTTACCCGTTGAGGCCATTCATTTGTTACTAGGCAACGACCTAGCTGGAGACAATATTGTGGTTAATCCACTTGTAACTGACAAGCCTTCTTTGGATCAGAAACTTGATCCAATTGAAAAAGAATACCCTGAGCTATACCCAGCTTCTGCAGTTACCAGAGCTATGTCAAAGAAAGCTCTTGAGAATGATTTTGATAAGGAAACTATTCCTTTAGCTGACACATGTATTAGTCAGGCTTTTGATGAGGTCACTTTCACTTCTAATTTGGATCAATCAAAAGGTATTCATCATAGTGATCCTCTTTTAACTACTCATTCTCTTTTATCTAATGAGGGTGATAAACGACAATCACTTGTCGTCGAACAGGAAAAAGATCCTGAGATCTCCTATTTGTTTCAGAACGCTATTAGTGAAACTGAAGCCACTGAAGTACCTGTCTGTTATTTCATTAAAAATGGAATTCTTATGAGAAAATGGAGACCTCCCGAGGTACCTGCTAATGACGAGTGGTCAGTGAACTATGAGATTGTAGTTCCAAAATCTTACAGACAGGAAATACTATTTGGCCCATGAAACTCCTATGGCTGGTCATTTAGGGATAAATAAAACATATAACAAGATTTTGACTCACATTTACTGGCCAAGAATCAAAAGTGATGTTTGTAAATTTTGTAGATCTTGTCATACTTGTCAAATGGTAGGAAAACCCAATCAGAAGGTACCCAAGGCTCATCTGCAAACCAATTCCTGCATTTGACGAAGCATTTAGAGAATTATGGTAGATTGTGTTGGTCCCTTACCTAAGACCAAGACAGGCAACCAATACTTTTTTTTACCATTATGTGTGCGTCAACAAAATTCCTAGAGGCAATTCCTTTTTGAGGAATATTATAGGAAAAGCTTTGATAAAGCTTTCTGCTCAATTTGGCCTTCCCAAATCTGTCCTTTCAGGTCAAAGGTCAAATTTCATGTCTGGAAGTTTCCAGCTAGTTATACTTGAATTTGGCACTCCGCAATTCAAGTTAAAAGTGAAACTATGGTTTCACAAAACTTGACTTGAGAGAAGATTTGAGTCTTTTAATAGAGTTCACTCTCTCTTGCTCATTCTTCAAAATTTTCTTCAAGTTAGATTTTACGGCCCTTACAAAGTAAAGAAGAAAATGAATGAGTTAAATTATAATTATAGTACTCTGGTCTAAATAAATTAATGGAGTACTAGAATATTGAAAGAGATAGCCAAGTAAATCATACAATTTATTTAGTTGTACCTGTCCTACAAACTGAGGATTTAAGTGAAGAAATTCAATAGGACAACGTTGAACTTGGAGCAACAAATCTTCGGAATTCGTAAATTATGGAAGATCTAGATCAGCAACTTTTACATTTGCAACAACAAGAAAGAAATGAACTTAAACAGTTATTATTCGAATATGAGCACTTGTTTCCGGATTTTCCTATGAGGAAAAAAAAAATTTTTCACGACGTTGAAATTGTAGATTCAAACCTGTGAAACAACACCCATACAGGATGAACTCTCTCAAACAGGAATACTTGAAAAAGGAAATTCAGTATTTGCTGGAGAACGATTTCATAGAGCCCAGTAAAAGCGACTGGAGTTCACCATGCATACTTGTTCCGAAACCGGATAAAACTTTCCCTATGTGCACTGATTATATTAAAGTGAACAGTGTGACAAGAACAAATTCATTTCGATTACCAAGAATCGATGATTGTATTGATGAAATTGGAAATGCCAAGTACGTCACCAAATTTGACCTTCTGAAAGGATTTTGGCAAATTCAACTTACGGAAAGAGCGAAAGAAATTTCGGCGTTTGTGACTCAAGATGGACTCTATCAATATAAAGTGATGCCGTTTGGGATGAAGGGTTCTCCAAGCACGTTTCAACGCTTGATGAATATGATTACTTCCGGTCTAGATAATTGTGATGCTTATATTGATGATGTCATTATCTACAACGACACCTGGAAAGGACATCTAGCCACGATTCGGAAATTCTTTGAAAGACTCACTGATGCTAATTTGACAATCAATTTATCTAAAAGTGAGTTCTGCCGTGCTTATGTAACTTTCCTAGGACATATTGTGGGACATGGTCAAGTTAAACCTATTGATGCTAAGGTGAAGGCTATCTCTGATTTCCTGTGCCTGCCAGTAAAAAGCAATTAATGCGATTTTTGGGTATGGCCGGATACTATCGAAAGTTTTGTTCCAATTTTTCATATATTGCTGAACCTTTGACAAATTTGTTAAGTAAGAGAAACAAGTTTCTCTTTACCAAAAAATGTCAGGAAGCTTTCGATAGGTTAAAAGCCATACTCAAAAGTGCGCCGGTTCTAACAGCTCCAAATTTCAATCAGTCTTTTAAATTGTCTGTGGATGCAAGTCATGTTGGGGTTGGAGCAGTATTGATTCAAGAAGACAGCAATGGTGTTGATCACCCAGTGTGCTTTTTCTCTAAGAAATTAAATAAGCACCAAAGAAATTACTCAACAATCGAGAACGAATGTTTGGCTTTAATATTGGCATTACAGCATTTTGAAATTTACATTAGCTCAGCTTCTTCTCAGGTTTTTGTGTATTGTGATCACAACCCCCTTACTTTCATCGACAAGATGAAAAATAAAAATCAAAGATTATTAAGGTGGAGTTTGTTTTTGCAAGAATATAATCTGAACATCAGGCACATCAAAGGCAAAGACAATTTGATTGCAGATGCACTTTCCCGTGTATAGAAATATTATTTCATATACACTTTATATAATTCATGTGAATTTTCATGTAATTTTGTTTATCTCATGTATAATTTACATATGGTAAAAAGAAAGCTTTATTATATAAATCTTTCTTTTTTCTTTATGGGGGAAGTGTTACGTATATGTAATTAAATCGCTTGTGTGTTAGTTTTAAATTCTTTTTTATTTTATTTTTGTTTCATTACATTTTATTGTAATGATTATTGCACGGATTCGAAATTCTTTTTCATTAATTGGATATTTTCTTTTAGTAAATGTTGTTTATCTAAGACGTAAAACGTGTTACATGAGAATTATTTTTAGCTAACCTAGTTCCTCTTGGGTTGAGAAGTTCGTAAACAGCAAATTAAAATGATTGGTCAGTATCAAGGCCATCCTTTGCTTGCGTGATCACCATGTGTAAACAACGTCTTTTAATTATTGGTTCTTAAGTGGGGCTACACTGGTGTACGTGATTGATATCTTGTAATTAGAGACCACATGACCCATCTCGCAAGACTGAAATGATGTTTTTGGAGTTTAAATACGCATTCTTAATATTTTTCTGGCAGAGTTGTTTTAACATCTTGAAGGAACAAGGTTTTTTTTTTTTTTTTAATTTATTGCCAGATTGTTTGTTTTTCATTTGTTTTTTGGATTTAATAATTTCTTCCTAGGAAATTCAACAAGTGGACTTATTTTATAAAAAATTCTGAAAGATATTCATGGAAACTTTTTTTGAAATTATTCGGAAACAAAAACTGTGATTTAATTGAGGAATTGTTGATATTCGTACATGGACCACGTCTGACGTCATCGCCTTCCATATTTGTATGTCGTCAAGATTCGAACCTGGATTCTAATAGAACTGTTTAGTGATAGGACTTGTATTTTTTCATTCTTAGGATTAAATTTTGGATTATATTCACAAACCGTAAGTCCTATTTTCCAATTTTTACATTGTTTTCTAGGGAAATAAATTATTTTGTTAAAATATACAAAGCTTGTTGACTTCACTCTTTTCTTCTGTTACTTTTGTACGAGCCTACACGTAACACCGTTTGACTGAACAATACCCGCTCATCGACTTACCAATAGAAGGTAGGATGTAAAGGAAAGGATGTTAATCCCCCCTAAAGAAAACTAAACCTGCTCGTACCCACATCCACCATGACGTCCCTATAATCACCACTTACATTATCCAAGTCCCAACACCCTTATAATCCCTATAACCCTAACAGTGAAGTGTAAGAAGATAAAAGGGTAGAAATATGCACACCTAGTTATTTAATATAGCACACAAGGACAGGAGTGATCGCATGTACCCAAATATATTACCACCTCTCGAAATGGTATGATTGATCACACACGATATAGCTGTGGGTGGTGTGAAAAGAAGGACACGAAAAGAAGTGTTTGTACATTCAGTAGTTTTAGTTTTGTTAGTTTATTCCATTTTTCAGCATAAGATACATGGCGGCCAGTATATATGGTGGAGAAAGACCCCTGAAGATGCAAGGAATAACCGACCCAGAGGAAGCTACTCGGTAGCTTTCTAGCATACCCAGCTTGACAGAGTCGATACTCCAACTCATGCGCTTCAGACCAATCAACATACATTAACACAAAGACAATCATATTATCATCAATAAATAGAGAAGGAATGGTCACACACACACATAACAATATGCACATACACACACGCTATACGCACACAATACTTATATACTATCATGCAAACGGATAAAGGAGAAGTAATTAGGGTAGGTGTGCTCACAAAGTGAATGGACAGAAAGCATTGTAATGAGCACAAGGTGGAACATAGGCTCCCTGTTGTAAAAATACTGAAAGTGGTTTCAATATCGAGCTAGGAAAAGACAGCTTTATTCTAAATGTAAAGTAATGCAAAACAGCTTTATTCTCAATGCAAAGTAATGTAATGCAAATACTTGACTACCAAAAAGACTAAATCACAATAACGTGAACATACAAGGATAGGAGTCAATATTATGTGAAAATGTTGTGTTTATTTTCTTCATTATCAAAGTTTTCGATTCCCATTAAAACATTAACAGACATATCTTGAATATGATTTCTCCAGAAATGATAAAAAAAGATATGTCCTCCTTTATGAATTTGAAATTCGTTGATTGGCCGCATGACACCAGATAATAAGCCAGATTATAAACAACTAGTGAAAAGGTTGGTGAGAGAAGTAACTATAATATCTGCAGAAAGATAAAAAGTTTGGCACTAATCACATCTGGCCCGTCCAGGTATAACAAATTCTATGTCAGAAGGTACTCGTTGTGTCACAAATTGAAAAATGCGCAAAAATAAGTCAGTCAATTTGGAAGCTACCTTTTATATCATCAGCCTTCCACTGTAGTTGTACTGATTAGCAAAGGTTCAAAGCCTGTCAGTTCAAACGATGTCGGTATCGAGTGGTAAAAATTGATGCGCCCCGATCACTGCGAATAGTTTACAACTCATAAAAGAAGGAACAATTGTCAAAATCGTTGAAAGATCTGTATATACTCTCTTGATGAGTATTTCTGTATGGTTGACCATTCAATGTTACTGCTCGTCATCCACTGCTCATTAATATAAACAAGAAGTCGTGGGGAACTTCAAGGATGAATATTCGGGCAAGCCCATCAGGGTATATATGGGACTGAGACCTAAAATATATTTTATTGTCTTAGGAAATAGTGGATCCGGCCAAAACATTAAGAAGACAGAAGGAGTCCCGCCTGAGGTAGTGCAAAAAGATCTCAAACACACTATGCACGTAAAGTATCTTTAGCAAAAATGTGATGTCGCACATGCAGCATATCATATTTAGTCAAAACAACTTCGCACGAGTGTTTACTGTTGCACCAAGGTGAGCCTTTCCCCACTAGACTACACTTTGTGGCTTTTCCCCGATGGCGTGCGCAGATCGGGCGATAATAAATATTGGCCGTAATTTTGTACTTCCTCTTGCACGAATGATTATCTTGGATGTTTTAGACCATTGTTCATTCAATGACACCAGATGGTAGCTAAGTGATTATCCAGAAATGAATAGAGCGACAACACCGGGTAATTAGCACGAATTTGTCCGTCTTCCAGCTCCCTTTATGCATACAGATACAGAGCCAAATTGCTCTAATACGGGTGCTTTTGAAACCGTTTTGTGGGCAACGTTGACAGTCTTCTGCTATATCCCTTCGGTCTGTCTTAAACAAGTTATAGGTATGCCATTATTGAAACGCTGCTACGGCCGACCGAAGCGTCACCCAATTGCGAGATCGCGTTTCATGCTTCATCAATTATTTCTGCTCTTGCTGATGTCCGAATAATCTATCCACAAGAGTACAATTAAATCTTTCCACAACGACGTGATCGCCATGTTGTATGCTGACATGCCCACGACGCCCCACCACATAAAAGTTCGTCAACAACGCGTCAGCTGTGACGGTAAATGGTCTCCCCGAATCAACCCGCATAAGCAGCGGATATGTTAGTGTTCCACGTGACTGGACGTCAGCGTTTCAGTTTCCTTTCATCATGCAAGCAACATCTACGATGACTAGTACATATTTGCGTGTACGCGCACGGCCCGATCGTGTGGAAGAAACAATATGCCATCCTGGTGAATATCGATGTGGTTCCTTACAGCCAAACCTCAACTAGGTTTTCCCTTGACGCGGGTAAGGAACCCTCTGGCGACGACGTAGGTAACTTTTGCGTCGTCCGTTAACTTTGCAACAGTTACTCTGCCCTTCCAATAACCGCGGGTACAGTAATGTATGGTGGCCAATTGATTCTTACCCATTTTTATATTGCGGTTTTACCTTCATTTTATGCACTTTATCCAGCATCAAGTAGAAATTTTCCCCCCATAAGTCGTTTGGTGATACATCGAGCTACTCTCTCCCCATCATCCGGTTCCAAAATTGCATTCAAGTGATGGACGAGATCCACGTCGGTGCGTTAACGTGCACGTAGACCATTTGATGCTTTATTCGCTAGATTATGTTGGAATGCAACATCGATTCGGTTTCAAGCCTTCAGTCGGTTATTAAAATCCAGTCGTATATCATATATCCAGCAGTGTCCCAGGCCTGCAGTAACTGTATCCATGAATATGCTTTATACCAGGATATTACCCCATGGTGCCCCGATTAGCTTCGTGAACTCAGCAGCAATATCACGGCCATCAAGATTTTTTTGACCGTCCGCCAACGAACGTAAAACGGATTTGCTCATCATCGGACGCGTTAGTACTCGAAATGGATATGCAATACGTACTTTATGCTGCATCGCACATACTTATGATGGCATGACAAGTCAAACAGAAAATGGCTTTAAACATGGCATCAAGAAAGAGAAAATAGTTCACCGTTATTTATTTCTCAGCGTCAGTGAATCTTCAGGCGCCAATGAGGGTGACATGTTTCCAAACTCAGTGCGCTAAATATTGACCCAACCACGTCCAGGAGAAACTTGGCTTCTGAATGCCATCATACGATGATTGACGTAGGATTGACCGTGTTATGGCATGCTCAAGATTTCACGGAAGCTCTTGCGTTGTTGAAGACGTCTTTGTCGCCCATCACTGAGGTTTGTTCACATCATCGATATTGTATGATGATGCGACTAGAATATTTACCCAGTCACGAGATACAAAAACAGACGTGATCTGTGTGACTCAACGATAATCAGACGTTCCTATATTGCTCCTGGACAACTGAAACATGTCGATGATATTATTTGGGGTTGACGTACACGGCCTTGCAGGTATTCATTGGACTTGATGTGCAGCAAACCAATCGGGGAATAGAGTCGCTATTACAGTTGACCAAATATCAGTTAAAAACCGTTTGGAGGTCTTGGCGCAAAAATCTCTTGCGATCTAGGTGAGGAAGTTTGAGAACGTACCTGGGATGCTATTGAATCAATCAATTATGAGATTCGATGGAGGATTTCGCTGGTGAAAAAAAACCCCAATAAAATCTATATACATGAACACGAGCCCACACGCAACTCTGCCATCTCGATCAAATCTCAACAGTGCGACGCTGCTATCGGACAGTCGTCACTGCGAAACGTTCTCGGTTGGCATGAAGATTTTAATTAGATTCACAAGAACAAGAAAATCTTACGCATGGGATATAATATCGCACTACACGTCACAATTACCTCGGCTCTACATGTTAGTTTAACATATAACGCCATCATTGGCAGTTAACGAGCAGACCTTTCCGGTTCATCAAGTATCGAGTCGCAGTGTTTCGCATTGTTCTGGTTCTCTCTGAATGAGCTTTTGGTGATATAAAGACGATTATTCCGACTACGCCCGTGTATCTTCCATGCAGAAATCCCCAGTTGACACACCTTCCTTCTACACTTGTGGAAAAGGACAGGAGTTGGATCTACGCGGAGAGAGCTTGTAATACAACTGTGCATTATAGATCGATCTGATATTTAATACAGTGAGGGTCGATCCTAGGCCCGTGAAACTCGTACCTTTTGTTAAAGCGAGAAACCCCGTTTACACGACATATAATGGAAACAGCCTCATCGTTTTTGTCAAATTGTTCACAGGATCGCCAACGTCATACATTTAATTTTGTAGAGACTTTCCTCAGAGCCAAACCCACCTTCGTGTTATTCCTGTAGGATAGGAGCAATGATTGGATTTGGCATGATGATCATGTTAATCTGATGTTAAAGTTGTGCTGATGAAATTGATTTTTTTGGATGCATGTACTAGCCGCTTTAATGGCTGCACAAGCGCGTTTCTTGTCATTTGAGTTGCGGAGGCAGATCCTCACTATCATTTCTGATGCTTACCACAGACTTGTTGGAAGGTACTCTTCAACCGATTTATGGCATATACCAACACAGCAAGATATTAGCGCAGCAAGATATGTATTCGTGGCCTTTCAATGTATGGAACCTGAACATTGGTCGGCTCCGTTGTAAAATGATAGTTGACTAGTTAAGAATAACTGCAGTTTGTCTGCGATTAAACGGTCACCATGAACCCTCCGAAAGAATTTTGTTTGACTTTGCAAAGAATCATATCGCAAGCATATATTAAAACCTGTGGTCATGCGCGCGCCTGCTTAAAAATGTTGACACGGGATTTTTTGATTCCACAAAAAGACTTCACTACCTTGTACCCTATTTATTACTTTTTGTTGGAACACCTAGGACTGGTTAAACAGATCGGCATACATTTTAAAGCATGTATAACTCAGCAATCCATCATCGCCGCCCGTTATAGGTGCATTGCAATGATTCTCTCAGATATCATAGTTTTTGATGGAGGACAAAAGTGGCTGGATGGTAATTATTGACGCAATTATTGACGCAACTGTTGAAAGCTACTGGTGGGTTTCACAAACTCGTTATTCAACAGTAAAATTAAAATAATGCTTAATCACGAAGTTACGCTTGGTCTTCTTTTAAACCAGCTTGCATTAATAAAATGTGCGATAATAAAATGATTACGGGTTTGCATAAAGGCTTTTATCTTTAATTGAAAATATGCCTTGTTTCTAGCTCAAACTGAACTTAGTATTTTAAAGTAATGCAAATAAAAGAACACCTTAATGACTTTACCAGTATCAAGTGAGAAGTGGCGCAGTTGTAAAGGTTTAGTGGAATAATTCCATTTCTTGCGACGCTTCCAGTACTGTTGTGAATGCAGCTCACACGGTTGGAAGAGCAGCTGCGTTAGGGGCTTTCGAAACTGCGTCCGGGATGGCTCTAAAAATGTTTGTTAGGTGGACGTGAAATGTATTGAAGCCACAGAGAAAACTAAAGAATTTTCAACTACCAAATAGGAATCTCAAAATGCTCTCAGGCAAAGGCCATCAACTAACAAGGAAGACTTTCAAAAGAGAGAGAGAGATGTGAAAGAGCATTTTTCATACAGCGTCAATTAAAAAACAGCATACACCATTTCAAAAACAACAAGTTTATTCACAAGAAAAAGCCTCTCAAAAACATAATTTTGGTTCTGTTATTTTTGCGGTATTATAGGACAAGGATAAATTAATATGAGTTTACCTCGCGTTTCTGAAGACAACGAAACATTCTATACAAGAAATATTCATTGTCAATTGTTTTCATTCATCAGTTTCATAAAAGGATAGTGCAATATTTATTCTTGACTGACTGCAGTAACATTTGCTTTACACCCACTCCGAAATTTAAGAGATACCATTTTGTTTCGCAGCACAAGCCTTGAAACTAGAAGCAATGTTACATTTCCATAAAACCATAGACGGGAATACAGTGAAAACACGTCTTTTCTATAGGCAGTCTCAACTGGACTGACTAAAACAGAAAAAAATATTGTCAAATTTTCTGAACGCATGTTTTGGCTTCAGAAAGATAATATAGAACAGGACGGGTTATACAGTGCAGAATAAGACCGGTCATACTCGAGTGATTTTAGAAAAGTTACGTGCTTGTTTACGTGGGTTGCCAATGTCAGAAATTGTTTTCGGTGACACATTACATTAACAAAATTAAATACCTTACATCCACAAGCGCATTTCAACTTATGACTCATATTTACCTTTTGAAAGAAAATCGTTGTACAATTTTTTAAGTTAAAAGTGTTTGAGAAACTTACTAAACAATGTATCAGTTTTTGTGACTACATATCGCATGTTTGGAGAGGTATCCTACAATTAGGATTTCAACCGAAATAATTTTATAAAAAACATGGCGTGAGTATTTGTGAAACAGATGAGAGAGAGAGAGAGAGAGAGAGAGAGAGAGAGAGAGAGAGAGAGAGAGAGAGAGAGAGAGAGAGAGAAGAGATGCACTTTTCAGTGGCAGTATTTTTTCAACCTAGTGATTTGGGGGTTTGAATGAAGTCAAGATTTCAGGTAGAGTTGCAATTGTGCGTGTGTTTGGAAAATGGCAAAGTTCGGAGTTTAAGAAACGGAAATGAAATCTCACTAGCAAAAATCTATATAATCCCTACACACACACACAAATCAAAATAAATGGGTCGGGTTTAAAGAAACGAGATGCAACTGCACAAACATGCTATCCACAACACCACCTATATCATCCAAGACCCCAAATACACTATCCCAAACGCCTTCTAAATTCTATGTGAGAAATATGCATTGGCAGTTATATATTTCATTCATCAGGTTTGATAAAGCATTGCTATAGTTGTTGACAAATGACTGCAGTAACATTTGCTGTATATCCTAATTGTTAAGATTTCATTTTTAGCTGCACACTCCTGGAGATTATTACAATCAATGTTACTAAATTCTCTAAATTATAGGCCTTACAACAGTAAAAGTAAAATCACGTTTTGATGTATTGATCTATAGACCGCTTAAAATCAGCTTAAAAATAGATCTTTTATGCATTGGTACATATGACTGAGGCAGGAAGAATTATCTATCCTAATTAATTGTTGATATTTTTTTCTCCCAAGATTCAGGACATAGGGTGCAAGCCATTGCCTATTTATTGTCAAGGTAAATATTTATTGTACTGTAACATATTTCCCCCACTCTGAATATTGAAATATCAGTTTAAGTTTTGAAAGTAACAATATTTTCACATAAATATTTTAAATATCGGACGAAGGTCGGTTTCGTAAGGTATTACTACAACCAACAAAGTATGAAATCGCTAATGTATTGAGTGACGGTAGATGAACAGCACTCAAGTCTAGAGACGAGTCTTTTGTGTGTGTGTGTGTGTGAGAGAGAGAGAGAGAGAGAGAGAGAGAGAGAGAGAGAGAGAGAGAGAGAGAGAGAAATTAACATTACGCCGTAGGGAGAGACGGAGAATATACATTAACTGATCAGAGAGAGAGAGAGAGAAAGAGAGAGACAAGCATACAGACACACACAGACACAGACAGACAGACAGTATAGAGGATTGTAGACGCAGGTGGGGTACAAAAAAAAATTGTAAATAAATACTAAACCGAGTTATGATTATCCAATATCGCGTGCCTTTGACTACAATATTCTACCTGTTGGTCGCAGGCGATGAAAATTCAGTTGGAATGATTCAACATCTACCCAGCCGGGTACTTAAACGCTTGTGTATAAGATTAGATTTATCATTACAAATAAGTAATGGGTTCTGACCGTGGAGATGAGGTTGCGGAATTTAATGAGGGAGTGTTGGACCAGCTTAGCAGTGAGCTAACATTGTTAGCACGTTTGCCACACTTGCCGATGAATCTTTTCTTCAAAACGGTGTTTCCAGACCCCTCTTTACATTCACATATAATCTTGTTAAGGGCCAAATAGGAAAAGTCTATTGGCAACATCGTGATATACCACTACGAACTCAAAGATATCTCGAAATAATTGTATTAGTACGTGAAGAAAAGAATTAATATTTGACATCACCACCAGGTCTAAAAACACTCAGTGATTGTTTCTACTACGATGAGGTGGAATACATCGCTTGGATGAAGTCGAAAACGATCATTTCAGACACTATTCATTGGTGTAATCGGTATAGTTTAATATGTATGTGGCGCTATGCCTCCAGAAGGCGCATCACAGGAAATTAAATATTGCCCAAATAGATAGTTTGTATGATTTTTGACAGTTGTACCAGTAAAAACGGACAATTGTTTAGAAATCCGAGTACGTGTTGTATGTGATCAGTGTCGGCCTGATGAGCAATTTTACTACGAAATTACATTATTAGAAGAAGCACTATGATAGACCCTCAGTGTTACAGACGCGAAAAAAAAATTAAATAATCGGAAGCGGAACAACAACAACAAGATGAAGTCACCAAGAGAATAGCGTTGATCATGAAATACAAATGCGTGCCTGTGGTCATATATGCTAATTTGGGGCTTGCAGTGGCATCAACTGTTAGACATGGTCTGGGTTGAATCACTGCAACGACAACCATCATATGTACACTAATCGGAAATATTATCGGGGCTAGGTCTTTAGTAACCGGTGTCTCCGGTGAGGCTAGCAAACCAATCCGATACGATTGCAATCATAAATACGTGTTTATTCCGAACGTCTCACAGCAGCACAATTAATTATCAATAACATTAGTAAACTATATTCGTTAATTACTGAAGATGAACGAATTAGCATGACCGAGATTGAGATAGTTGGCAGAAATGGAAAATCACCGACAACTCCGAGCGCAGATAAAGTGACATAGAGGTTGAATATTTTCCTTTATATATATATATATATATATATATATATATATATATATATATATATATATATATATATATATATATATATATATATATATATAATTTTTTTGAAGAATATAAATTGTAGTGTAGCAAATTGCAGTGATTAACTATAGCTACTTTTATACACGAGTATGGATTATATTTTAAGATATTAAGAGTGCCTGTAGATTGTGCAGATCTATAAATAACTGTGGTCAAATTTCTACTAATAAACCTGTTTACAGGTTTGCGGTCTTTTGCATTTGGATAGGTAGGCCAGGTGGCTTCTTGAATAAATAAATTATTTTCCATTGGATGTGTCGGGTCAAGTGGGTTCTTGTGCGCTGTGGGGTATTTGCAAATTGTCACGTAGTGAGTAGGAGCAAACCGCCTTCGTCGTGTCTCAATCTACAAAGTGTATCATATCAATGTCATAATGAAGTTTGATCGGCCACTGATATAAATCACGGCATCCTATACCACATAACTGTCCTCTTGTGTGGTCTCACATTTGTCACTTTAACTAGTTAAAATTCGTGGGTGCGGGGGTACACATTGTCTTTCTACCAATATAAATAAAAGTCGGGGGGGGGGATAGAAGCCCGTGTATAGAAATTACTGCTTTCCAAAATACCCATTAAATCACTACTACTTCCGACAAAGTTGTACAAATTAAAGAAATATGTTTTGTTTAAATTGTGGAGAAAAGAATGATTGTAAAAAAGTAATAAATTGCCAAAAATAATTTAAAGAAACTAAAATACAAAATGTAACAAAACACCGTGCAATAATTTTTGTCATCTGACAAAAGAGAATAAAAGTTAGAAACAACACATGACCTTTCACCAATTTCAGAAAATATTATCAATAATGAGATCAAAGAAATTAATACGAACTATTTAAAATTATAAATAGCAAAACAGAACATTTTAAAACAAAGGGAAATCAAAATTTTCTGCAAAAAATCAAAACATTAAAAATGAACTTTACAAACATAAACGATAAATCTCAAGACAAAAAGCAGAATATATATGATTTTTAATGTGCATAACAAACAAACAATCAGGGAGTATCAATTAAGTCAAAAGCAAAGTAAGGCAACACTACATCCTCGGGGAATATTAACAATAAATGTGATTAAAAGTGCCATCCGATTATTGTTTTGTTGAAAACAATTAAGAAATATTATGAACTCATGTACGGTTATAGTGACTTATCAAGTTTCACATGCCACGTGTACATTTCGCTTTTTCTTCCTTTTGTACTATCCGTCATTGTACAGTCAAATATTTCTTACTACATGTCAGTTTAATATTCAAACGTTCTCGGACATCAACAAATCAGTAGATATTTTAAATCAAGTAGATTATTGGTGACCAGCATGGTCACATAAATATGAATAATAACTAATAAACTTTATCCAGTGATCTCTTGCAAAAGTATAAATATATGAAATTAATTACAACTAAGTGAGGCAATGATAGAAGTGTATTAAACAATATCAAATCTGTATCTTCAAATCGATTCTGGGACTACTCGGCCCATAGCAGTGTCGGCCCATTAACGTCCTCGGTCCATAACGAAATCGGCCTACCCAAATCTGCCAATAACGTCCTCAGCCCATAACATGCTCGACCAATCGATCCACGATCTGCTTATTAGTAATTTGGATGCAATCTTCATTTTTTTCAACCGTCATTTCATTTGTTTTATTCTTTGTACGTTTCTTCCAATGGTCATCGATTTTGCAATAACAATATTGGGAAGAAAACTTAATCCCAGATTAATTAACTTATATACTGTATAATCAACATTCCGAAACTGTCCGTGTCCGGCCGCTAATGTTAATTATTAACCGAGTTGAAGGCAGTACGTGTCTACTACTTGTGATTGAAAACACATGTTTACACGTTTGAACCTGATTACAGTTGCACTTCCAGCCATATACTGTAGATTTTGTATGAACGGGAAATATTTTCCTGTTTTCTAAGTTTAAAACTTCTCTGTCTTTATAAGGCCGCTATATTAAATGAGCTAAATAGATAGTTTTTTCGAAACAAAATATAAGCACAGAGACAAAGCAAACATTTCTAATTCTTAAGTGTTTAATTGTTAGTACATACTTTTGCATCTTTGTCCGTCTTTGCGCGGTCGTGTGCTTTCTCTCAATAATAACCGTAATTAAATATTTGATTTATATAAATTTATTATCAGCAGTAAATATTCGACGTCCTCTTTTTGGACCCATTTTATTACCTGCAAAAGTCTATAGCATTAAAACGTTTCGTCTGGATGATTTTTGTTATGGCATTTAAAGTAACGAGCATTCAACAGTCAGGATTGAATTAATTTGGCTAAGATATATTAGTATTAATTTGCAGAGAACAAGTAATGTTTAATTTAATTTGAGTAAATGCGCCTATATGACCACAATAACATCCGCTTCAATTAACTCCAACAGTAAAAAGTTGGCAAGAAAAATGGGGTGGGAGCAGCATATATCGACTGATGCAAAGATCAAATGCCGGGTCATTTTTAATTATGTTCTTACTCAAAACGTCCATTTACAAAACAAGTTGACTGTTCCCCTTCACTGTTAATCAAGCCCGTATATTTTATAATCATTAATAATTAACTAATTAGCTTGTAAATAATGTATTTCGATTAAATATTTCTTGTTCATTAACAGCACGTGTTACGAAGCCATACAAAATCAATGGAAAGGCTGGCTTTGTTGTGGGCCGACCCTGTAACCGTCTCAGCATGTTATGGAGAGATTTTGTAATTAAAATTTTTATGGGCCAAATCTGTCATTGGCTGACTTTGTTATGGGCCAAGTATCTGCAGTCACCCTTCAAATCAAATAGAGTAATTGAAAATAGTTTTATAAATCGTAATAGAAACTGCAGACCGATGTAGCAAAATCCGATCCATTTTGGTTTTTGAATCTGTTAATTACTGCAAATGAACTACTAAACAATCCAAGGAAGAAAAATAAATAGATGAATAATTACACACAGAAAGAAATAAATACAAACATTCACATGAAAATGAAAATCAAAAAATGAGCACGTTATCAAAAAATGAAGTAGCTAAGTCGACAAATATAAAATACTTTCTATCATTTAATGCAAACTTTGACAGAGGCTTGTTGAGACGTGTACCTTGTATTACTTGTTTACTAGATGCGTTAAAGAGTATGGTGTATACTTGAATAATTTTGCGTGATGTTTAAAAGATCAAACACCACCTTTCCAGCATCCTACGTTTCGTCCGGGATGACTATTAATCAATACTGTCACCATCAAACAAGAGCGTGACTAGCTACCTGCTTGAAAATGGACAATATCTAATACATAAATAACCGTAGTACAGTCAATATGTACAGCTACAGATAAGCGCCATAATGTGATCCAAATTTCACACCATTCAAACAAAACTGCGAGACTTGCTGCGTTTAGAACGAACGCACAACAGGAATCATACATACCGCGAGGCGGGGGTATTAAAATTGATAATTTTGTTCAGTTGTGACAAATTGGTGACACGGGCGACGACATGAATTAATTTAGTTCCATGAAAAGCATACGACATAATCAACGTATACACATTCCTGTAACGTTTGGTACATATAACTATATTCGAAATTTGCACCAACAAAATTGTAAGGGACAATTCGTTTCTTTCTAAAACAGATCATAAAAATTATGGCAAACAGATGAAACATAATTAGTAATGAAATCAAACGTACCCGGTGATATTATTGGAAAAGAAAACATGACATACGATTAGTAAAACGATCTATCATAAAAAGCTTGTTATCCCACTCCAACTCCCGATAATAAATTGTTTCAAAATTTGAAAAACAGTTTTTCGAACTTCCGTAATAGCTTCGGTTATGCTTAATGTTTGAACATGGGGTACTCTACAGATACAATGAACCTCTGAGAGAGTGACAGGTGTAAGGTGAAGTTATCTGCATTTGTGCAATGGAGCGAATGTTGGCTTACCTCTGTTAATTTCGTGTTCGGTGGCGGAAGTGTTTTGGATATTGTATTTGTGAAATTTTACATGCTTTAATCACACAGATAACCAAAAATGACTATCTCCATGTGCTCAAAAACTCGTCGTGAATTACTCTAATGTACACTATCTAGATCAGTTATTAAGAAACAATGAATTTTGCCAGACAATACAATACCAGCCTCTGAATGTGCGATGAATGAATTGCCAAATATAGAAAATGTAAAACGAAGTTAGGTCTCTCTGAATTCCAGTAAGTAAAAATGTCCAAGTGGAGCTAGCAGCTTTTTCATAGGTGCTCATTTGAAGTTAGGCCAATCTGTACACTCCATAACCATTATTACACCAATCAATTACACACAGCAATAAAGGGAATTAAATGTTATTTTAACAATGTATAAGATATACATGGACGTTTTAAACAGCCAGTATAATACGCAAGGAAAACTGGAGAAATTCATTTTCTTTAAACATCTAATCCTATGAAAAATACGAAACTGTAGAGTACCACCCATATAACGAGATTAACATTTCAGAGATACATGTCACTGTAATTTCCTCGGGTCACGTAACCCTTTCTATGCACATTAACGCAGCCCACTATTTTGGCTATTTATATTTTTCATTCACTAAAGTCTGTAGGGTTTCATTAGCATCTCAAACCAAGTTTTCCTTCTTTTATGGACCAGGCAACAAAGCATAGTCATAAACGTAGTTTCTAGCTCCAATGTTTCTGCAGCCTTCTGTTTGAATTTCTTCAAGCTCGTTGGTTGCGGCGTAATCGTAGACGAAACAGGCAGCCTATAATAAAATGGTTCATATTTAAAGTTATTTTATAAAAACTCTACACACACACACACACACACACACACACACACACACATATATATATATATATATATATATATATATATATATATATATATATATATATAGAGAGAGAGAGAGAGAGAGAGAGAGAGAGAGAGAGAGAGAGAGAGAAAAAACAGCTAATTTATTTGTGTCCATATGTTACAACAGTTGCATGTAAAGTTGAAGTTGCCTCCATAGATACAATTCTTGATGAAGTTTTGCCTCTGTGCTGGATGACTGTATGTTGGCACAACACATTTGTCTACCTTTATTGTCATTTACCGCCACAATGTAAACTTTGAAATGACCTGAATGTGTTGGTAGATGTTGTACTAACAAGAAACGGCATAAACGCCATCAAATCACAGATAATGATCAAAGCTGCCATGAAGCTTTCATCCCATAACTCGAGTTATGTACCTTTGTTCAAAGTGTCGTTTGAAAACAAAATACTTGTAAAGATTCTATCTATAAATACATTCAGTTTCATATTAAATTTTCCACATTTGGACAGAGTGAGGAGATAGAAACGCACAGAGAGAGAGAGAGAGAGAGAGAGAGAGAGAGAGAGAGAGAGCGTTGTAACGTGTTACTCCTTCTACCGTATTATCGAGATCCTCCTGCTCAAAATTTCCACGCGGAGGGGTGTTCAGACCTTGATTTTTTAGGCCAATAGACTGCTCATCAGTGCTTATTTTACTGACATTTGTATCCTTTGAATATATTTCCATCCATCTGATACCTATAGCAGACTCATCCACACAAGACCAGCTGTCTTCATTGGAACTACAGTTATTGATAACCATGTCATCATTATTTGTGAATCTTCCAACCGTTTGTGAAAATGGAATCAACGTTTGCAAAGACATGCTTATTCGATTTGGGGTCCAAATATCTTTGGTGCAGCCTGCAAGTCTTGGCACACCCATGGATTTGCTATTTATAGTAGGATCCTTTGATCTCAAAGGGCTCCTGCGTGCACTCGTTTGTTGTTGTGGGATGGGAAGGGGTCTATTCAGCTTCTCAAAACTTAAAAAGTCCTCACTTGCTTCATTGTGTACTTGTTCTTGACTTCGCTGATGCAGTGTGCGAGAAACTACAAAAGGTTAAAGATAAAGCAAGTGAACAGAAAACTTTAGTTGCATAGATATATTGCACGTTGCATAATCAATTATGGGAATGGATTTATTCAAATCTTTCTGGCCCGAAATTCTTTTTTAGAATCAGAATTGTTTTCAGAAATATCGCTAAGGTCTAAAACTGCAGGAATTCTTCATAAAATCAATATGCTGAGTAGTGACAATTTTGGCTAGTATGTGGATATTCCAATCCATACTTTGTAATCTACTCTCAGCCTCAATCCTAAGAGCATTGTGAACTCCTTACTGTTTTGGATACTGAATGCAAATATTGAAATCAGTTTGAGGTGGACTTGTATCCAAATTGCTGCACATACACTGGATTAAACTAGTTTAATCAACATATCTGCTTAGTTTCGGGCATATAAATAAATAGAAATAACTAAACAATATATATGTCCAGACTGATATATTATAATATTTTTTGTTTGACCACTGCATACGACAGTTGCATACCAAACACGTTAATATTAGCTTGCTGTATTAAGATTTCAGTTCAGAATTTCACACAAAATTTGACATAATCAAGAAGTTAAAAGTACTGCACTTTTTGTTTCAATTTGTTCAGAAAAAATACTGATTTTCTTCAACTTATTCACAAATTATGTTGTCTGAGACCTGTAATAACGAATCTGCAGGTGCCATTTTTTAGCTGAATGTACCTTCGTGACCACTAACTTTCTAAACTATGTTATATGAGACCTGTAGTAAAGAATGTGCAAGTGCCAGAGATAAGCTGAATGCACGCTCGTAACTACTAACTTGACTACCATAAAGTCGTGACTTAAAGCCCTGAGATGGAGATTTTTAAACTGCATTTCTAGACTAATTAAACGTTCAGCCTTTTTACATAACTACAATTTGTTTCGTTGTTGCATTGAGTCTAAATTGATATATAGAGTCTGATTTAAAAAAAAAATCATATACCTAATTTTATATTTCTGCAATGTCTAAATTTTTGTATTATTAAAATTCCAGCGATGACAAGGAAAACAGCGGCTATGATAAGTCCCAACCCGATAAGCTCTAGTTTGGAATCTGCAAAAGAAATGCGTACTTTCATTTGTTGACCTCAACAATACTGGGAATCACATCAATCGAAACAAAGTATTGCGAAAGAAAACATAAATCATCTGATATCGCACCTTGGTTTCATGTGAATTTAAGCCATTTTTCAGCACTTTAATGGCTATAAATTGAGACCATAAGATCTAGTAGAGGACAATCGGAAAACACTGGGAAGAACCACCTGTCCATGGGAAGTGGCAAGCAATGTAAGATACTGTAAGAATGAACATGGGTGCAAAATAACACAATAGGGACAGTTTATTTTGACAATATCAGCGTTAAAAACTGACACAGCAACGTTACGAATAGACGAATGTTTGCAGATTAAATATTACGAAAAGAAATACTGCATCTTAATTTACTTAGCTGTAGATTTAAATCAGTCTTTTAAACTTAAATACCAATACATTGTAATGACACTACTTATAATAACTGCAACTTTTATTTTGCTTAAAGGCCTTCTGCTGCTACTACTACTACTACTACTAATATTAATAATAATAATATCAAAGTTCTCGGTCAGAAGAAGTTCATTTTCATATCGTGTAGTTTGGAACAAAGCAATATCAGTCAAAACAATTATTTAAAATGCAATTTGATCACGTTATTGGTATTTATTTATTTTCCTTTCGTTCATTGTACACTGATTAGCAAGGGAGGTTTTCTTCCAGTCCTAACCGTAAAACATTTGAAAAAATTAGTTTGTCGTAATCATTGCTGAACTAGTTCAAATTGCAAGTGTGGCACGTGGTCTCATATCATATATGCTTGCAAAACGTTCGTTTAAAGTTTGTCAAGAGATATTGGAATATCAAGGTTCCGGGTTTCTCTTAAGATTTGTATTGAAGTTTGCGTTTCTTACTTCAGTGGACGATGAAAATAGGTTCTCAGTGGCAATATCATTTCCGTGCCCGGAAGAAACCTTGATAGAATTATGCTGATCTATTTGAGAGAACTCCAGCATACATTTGAATTTGAGATAAAACCTAGAGGCAAAGAAAGAACTAAAACATAGTAGCTATATATTTATCCATGATGCATTTGAACCGCAGTTTTCCTTATAAGTCAACTGTTGTTATATCGTTTTGTTTGTTTCTTTTTAAATTATTTTTTCCAGGGGGTGTGGCTGGCGAAGCCTGTTACATCTAGCTAGGCCAATTTAGAAGAATTCTAATTTGACAATTATTGTTCTCTTGTATCCAATCTTGGCAATTTATTACTTTTAGATGAACAAATAACGGAACTACAGAAAGAAATCAGCCTTAGCAATTGAAACAAGAGTAAATATCTAATTTTAAAGGAAAAGTTACTAACTTTTTGCATACTTTGCATTTATGCATCAAATGATATCTAATTGTATGCTAAAATACTGCTTGAGTTAAATGAACGGTCACTTTGATTTAAGAAATTTAGACGATGTTGCATAATGGCTATTATTTCTCTTTGCCTTTCTTCGAATGGCAAGAAAATGAAATCTAGGTGACATAAATAGAAGGAAACTTGACCCAAATACACCATTACTGGAAGCAATATTATCGAAAATGGTTGAAAACATCAGTTAGGAGACAGTATTGTTATGTATACACCTGTTGACCGTAACAAGTTTCAAGTTGCTTGTAATTTAAATCTAGAATATTCTCATCCACCAGGATTTTTAATTGACTGTTCCACAGAAGGAAATCTTCACTTGCGTATATTTTATAACATACTTTTGTACAAATTGTGCCCAGTAAGCCCGTTATTCGGGAGCCGGAGCCCCCACCCACCACCACTACAAAAAAGCTGTCATGCAAGTCGTAATGTTGCCGAAAGTAAGCTTTAGTAAGTACTGGATGGTTCAAAGTATACACTGGAAACGCTTAAAATCCAGTCCACAGGTTACTTGCCTGTTTATTTTACACTTTGCTTGTCCCCTCCCCCAAAATGTGATATTCCTAGATCTCATCAAGGTGCATTCCCAAAGGACAACACCAAGGCAGCCAATACTGGCTGGTCTTGGCAGGTATGGATTCCAACTTGCGACCCTTGGATTATTTATCATCTTGTTGTTCTGATGCATTTGATATGAAGTAATCTTTTTTTGTTTCATATTTAAACAATAAAATTATACTTAATTTAAAACTATTTTTGATTGAACTTCGGTTGGCGGTTTAATGAGATTACTTCTATACCGGAAAGTACTGGACGAAAATATGTATCTTTTTAAGCGGACGTATTATGTGTATATTACTATTAAAAGAGGTCATTAGAATTTACCTTTAGTGTGTGCCGGGCTTGATGGAAGCGCAGATGAGACTGAAATTAAATCAATAGGCCAGAGCTAACAGACATCATATTGAATGAACATTTCTTTTCAAAATATTATCAATAGGTATGCCGAAAAACAAACTATATTTTCTCCTGGAATTGACGCAAAAGGTTGAAAAATATGAATAAATATCACCATGAAAATATATTATGTCTATACTTTACGATGCAGGAAAATAGGTTTAAATTTAGCCATATTTCTATTTTTACTGCGTTATAAATACATCATTCTGTTATTATTTTATCAAAGTTGTTGATTACAAGTTATGCATTGCCGCTGTTGATGTACCACTCGAAACAAAAACGGTAAATCTGATTGCATTCTGCGGGAATTTTCAGTGTGAAAGCATTTTCCTTGAGATAAAAATAGCGTTCTTTTAACATTCAAAGTCACGTTGCAGGGTCCATCTGAATGTAAAACAAAGAATGATCAGAAACACAGAGTGACATATGTTTTCGAAAACTCTGTGTATATATGCATGCAAGTACGTAAGTAAATATGCGTGTTATGTCTATTGAGGTAGAATTTCTGGCTAAATGGATACTTGATTTGCTGTCTGTTTGTCGATCAGTTTGGATGTCATTCTGTCTTCCTAACGAAAAATGCATTCCTTACCATCTGGAATACTAAAGAAAGCTGAATAATAATTAGTAAGTGCAGTCATACAAATACCAGTACTTACAGTATTGGTCTAGAGTGAAAGGTAAACTGTGCACACAACATCTGTTCTCCTTGCATACTTCACATGTAATATTACTTAAATCATCAGCCGTCCATT